>VXBU01003346.1:49008-68531 GCA_013400315.1 Bombycilla garrulus | reverse complement strand
GTGTGAGGGGTGAGGCGGTGTGAGGGATAAAGCGGAATGCGACGGGATGAGGGATGAGGTGGTGTGAGGCGTGAGGCGGAATGAAGGATGTGAGGAGGGGTGAGGCGGCATAAATGATGAGGCAGAATGAGGAATAAAGGAGAATGAGAGTTGAGGCAGGCTGGATGAAGCGGTGTGAGGGGTGAGACAGGATGGATGAAGCGTTGCAAGGTGTGAGGCGGGATGAGGAATAATGAGGGATGAGGCGGCCCGGCAATGGCGGGGATTGATCCGCCGTTCCCCCGCCCGGTTCTGGCGGGGCCGTGACCGGGACATGGCTGAGGGAGAGCGGAGGGCAGCGGGCCCGGCCGCCGGTGGCGTTTCCCTCAGTGCGGCTCGTTCTCTCCGTGTTTGTGCTGCCCTCAGACGCTGACAGCACTGTTTGAATTACCCTCTCTCGGTATTTTGGTACAAATCACCGGGTGTACTCCACACAGAAGGGTGGATCTGTGACCAAAAGGCAGACAGTCAGATGCAGGTTTCTGCAGCCTCTGCAGGGTGGTTTCTCAAAGTATCACCTGCAGTGCATAGCACGTGGTAATTTCAGTTTCAAGAGGCTAGAAAATCTAGAAAGTAAAATTGAGTGTTCACGAGTTCTTCTCGCAGTACTTCTGAAAAACAAAAGGAGCATTCACTTAAATAACTGAGATAATGCCTCGATTTCTGAAATCAGAATGGTTTTAGAAAACTAGAAGGGATCATGCACAGCTGGCACGAACTTGATCTTCTAAGATCCCCATCCCTGGAAATGTCCAAGCCAGGTTGGATACTGCTTGGAGCATCCTGGTCTCGTGGAAGGTACCCCTGCCCATGGCAGTGGATTTGGAATGAGATGAGTTTTAAGGTCCCTTCCACCCCATGATTCTGTGATTTGCTCAGGATAGCTGAGAATGAAGTCTTGTCTCTTTTCCCAGTGTCTCCTTGGAAGCGCAGGCTACGGATGCTCAGCCCTTCTGATGGGAGAAGTGCACGAAACTTTGCAAGTTTTGACAACAGAGACAGAGCTGATCCTGGCACCCCCTGGACACAAATCAGGTATCCTCATTTATTGTACTGTGCCTACTGAAATGGGCTCTTGATGGGTGACTGAGGGCACACACCTTGAACACCATTCAAAACACATTTTTTCAATTGTTTTTTGTTAGCCTTTTTCAGTTGATGAACAAGAGTTTTAGGGTCTGCAAGATCAACATAACCTTACAGTTTTCTTACAAATAAATCTAAAAACTTGACAGAATTATTTTATATCACTTGCTCAGAAAAATCAGTGCTCTGTTTTCAAGGGATATTTAGGCCTTCTTTTTCACAGATCAGCATCATCTAATCAGGATTTCTTAAACACAAAAACAAAGAAATGAGGACTAAGGTGAAAATTAGGTGTCAAGTCCAGAAAAAAAAAATTAGCTTTTTTTGATTTATTTGAAAAAAGATTAGAAAGTACTGATTCTGCTGAAATTTGGAATCATTGTAAACCTTTACTTCCGAATTGCTAAATACATGATACAAAGTTAGGCACACAAAAGGTCCCAGTAGTGCACAGTTACTATATGTGTGTAAATTTCTAAGACTTGCAAATCACTTCTGCACTTTATGGACCATAACAGTTTATTTTTTTCAGCAGAGACTTGAGGAGCTGTGCACAATAAATTTTATTTGGATCAATTTAGGAATTTTTATGTGATCCTCGTGTTCAGCAGGCACTCAGGTTGTAGAGAGTTCAATAATATCAATAAATCAGGACACTTCATCTAATTGCCAGAAATTAGGTCCATTCTTGGTACCCTTGCTAAATAATAGCATATTGTCTAAATACTTTAAATTCTTTTGAATGCACTTATTACAGATGGCATTCAGATATTTGGAAATTGGTCAGGGATTTGGCAAAGCATGAGGAATAAACAGCCTAATCCAAGGAAATACAGCACAATTTGCTGATGCAATCCTTGCTTGCCCTTTGCCCCCTGAACTTTCACACAAATTCACTCAACCACTGCTGCAGCCCAAAACCCACAGCTGAAAGGAGAGGGAATGGAAAAGGAAAAGCAGTTTTCTGCATGAGCCCTGTGCTCCATCAGCTCAGGAGAGCTCTGCAAACACCAGGGCAAGGTGGAGCAAGAGGGGATGGCTGGCAGGGCCCTGGGGAAGGACAGGCACAGCCTCTTCCTTTTGGCTGCAGGGAGCTCTGAAATTCTCTCAGCTAATCTCAGTAAAAGACACCCTTGCATTGCAGCTTTGCAGTGGGTGAGCACTGGAGCAAAGCTGGGAGCTTCTACCTATGAAAAATTAAGTTTTTTTTCCATCTGGAGATGATAGAATAATCTTTACTGTGTGGAGACAGACCAAGACTCTTACCCTTGGGCTTAAGGGGCACTGTGCCCTTGCCATTTTTAAGGAATACTGTGGCAAAAGTAGCTTTAAAGCAGATTGATGTTACAAACATTGCCCCCTATGGGATTCTGGTCTTGATTTTCTGTCCTTCAGCCCCTGACAGCACCTGCACTCCTTGGCCTGTCACTGAATCAGTGCTCTCACACACCACATGTAAAAACAGCTCTTCTGAACCATTTACAGATTCCTGCAGGAGATTCTTGCTGATATTAATTTCTGGAACTTTGCTTTCACTGACACTTCTAAGAAGGCATTAACAGCTTTTTATCTTCCTGAACACCCCAATCCAAACAATCCCCAGACTATTCCCTGACACACTTGTGCAGGTAGAATTGAGAGCAAGAGTTACAAAATCTCAACATTCCTTTTTAAAAATGAGAATATACATTTTCCCCAACCCCTTAACTCATTTAATTACAGAAAGACCCCTTCTTTCAAAAAAAGCCATATTATATTGTTCGGTAAGTTAACTTAGTTACCTGGGTTTGTCTTTCTTCTGTAGTGTTGTGTTTAATTATTTTCATACTAACATGGCCAATTAAAAATGGCTAGATCCCCTCATAATTTTAATTATTAAATGCAAGTACTCCAAGAACTGATTGAGAATGAGTCAAAGTTTTGGCTATACTTTATTTACTTCACGTACTATGAACATATACATTACATGCTACAAAAAAATAAAAAAAGGACTTTAACTGTCAAGAAAGTGGATAGTGTTATAATACAATGGCACATGTTCATATTTTTCTTCAAACAGGTTTGGTTAGAATCCTTCCCCAAAACCATTAACAAAAAGGAAGTGTTTTACTCTTAAAGATGATTAGAAATATTTGCATTATTAACAAATACAATTCAAACAGATTAACAAGATTTAACCAGGTCATATATTAGTAAAAAGGCTGGGGCTTACCAAAATGAAATATATATTAAAAAACCATAGCAGCCAGTTGTACTTTTTAGTGTGATATAACGTGTAAATGCACCAGAAGAACACAGTGTAATTGAGCATTCTGCTTTCATGGTGTATTTCTAGAAATGATTATTCTAGTTCTAACACCTGCCTATGCACAAGAGACCAAAACCACAGCCAAGGAAGAGACAAAAGATTGTGACCAACATTCTGAGCAATGATTTTTTTGCACGCATCAGGGAGAAGGGAGGGAACAAATAGAAGAGGGTAAACAAAGGCCACAAAAGGATTTCATCTACATGTTCATGAACATAGGTTCTACCTATTTGCCTTGAAGAGCCTGACAAGTTGAAATGTCTATTTTGTCCAAATGCATACTCCTTTCTATCACCTATGAAACAAAATCACATTTCAGCTTAGAACTGAAGAGTGGAAAACAGTTGCATTAATGTATCAGTCAACTAAACAAACTGCTTGACAAGAACTTGGGATTCTAGTGTAACAGCAGCTATTAAGACTCCTCTAGTTTCTTTATTTTGCTCTTTCAAAGTGTACAAATATTCACAATTTATACAGTCTTAACAAAACCACATCTACAAAGTTTGCAGGATATTTGCCAGTTAATTAATTTCATGTTTTTCATATTAAAAAGGCAAGGTTCGCATAATAAAACTTCCAGAACAATGTGCTTTTGATATCTTAATTCCTGATTGGAAAGGTACAAATATATGGGCTTTAATTTACTGCAGTTGGCAAAAATATGTCAGAACAGTGTCACTCTAAGGACACTGTTTATTATGTTTCATTTGCAACACCTGAAGAAAAATATAAGCAGATATGGGCAATTGAAAAACTCAGTTTTAAGTCTGTTATTTAGAGTGCAGCTATTGAACTGAACAGTTAACGTGAATATCAAGATCAGAGGGAAAATACAAATCAGCCCTAAAGAACCTGATGAGTTACAGAACTTATAGTTAGTTTCTCAATTTTTTCCCCTCAAAGTAAATTTTGTACTAAGCTGGAAGAGCTCCCACAATCACTGGCACATCCCTAACCAGAATATTAATCCAAGGTAGAAGAGAGCTGCAATTCCTCATTTCCATTCTTACCCCACTGTCCCTGCTGTCAGTTTTTGATAATAATCCTCAGTAGTGCTCATGAGACTGGTGATGGACAAGTGTGATTAACGTTAGTCCACAGAATTAATGAGTGCCCATAACCTGAACATTACTCAGACTTGCTGATGGATTAGTTTTGAAGTAAAACAACTAGTACTTAAATAGAACAGAAATATTATAATTTCCAGCATGTTACAGAGTTCTGAGGTAAAGTGTTACCAGTATTGTTGTAGGGTCGGTGCCTTGCAGCAAAGGCCTTTGCAGCACGGGCAACCCATGAGCCATTGGGGTCACGCATTTGGTTTGAAGCAACCAAACCCAACAGTTTCTGTTTGATACTATTTAAAAAAACCCTTCTGCTGCATGGATTACACTGTAGTCAATGTTACAAAATTTAGTTTGGTCACCAGAGTGCTGTGCTTGGAAAACAACCCAGGGTACAGGCAAGGGAGAGTTACTTCAGTGTTTAATTTCAGTTTACAAAACTTACTAAATCCATTCTGATTTATATTAGAGAAAACCAGATAATTAGAACAGACTAAAAAACAACCATCAAGCAGTGCATAATACTGCCTACTCAATGCACTGATTTTCATCATGAGCTAGGAAGCATATTTACCCTATTATGCCTTTTGAGAATCAATCCAGAAGCACACAATTATTTTCCATTAGTTTATTAAAAATAAAATCCTCATGAATTTACTATCAAATATTTTACAGATGGGAATTAAACTAGAAGAGTCCCCAGAGTGTCTTTAAAATAAAACTAATATTTGGTTTGTCAGTTCACCGTGTTTGACACTGATTGGTACTGTAACAGTATTGTACAATATTGAAGAATCCTAGAAAAATTAAACTAGCCCTACACAATTTAATTTTATTGGAAAGCAGTGTCAATATTTTAGTATATTTAGTGAATCAAACACTGCTTTAAAGCTACGTATTAAAGTGCTATGCACGTATTTTTCAGCACTGATATGGAGGTTTGCACTTCCATAAGCCTTGTATTTGTGGATAAAAGGAGATACTGCGTGTTAATAAAAATCTTAAATTAAAATCAGCTGCTATGTCTGAAGCATCAACAGTACTGAAGAAATCAATCTAGTGTCCACAAGCTTCTAGAATTCTGAGGTTGATTGGATCTGTCATTTACCATGGGAATGGTAAGGATCTGTAAATCATAAGGCTGTCCTCAACGGGCCCTGCATCAGTCTGTGCTGTGCAGCTCACTGACCACGCAGAGCAGTGCAGAGCCTTTCTAGGACAGAGAACCCAGGATGGAGAAAAACATGGAGAGAGCTCCAGGATAAATCTGTGAAATTTCTATCAAGGTATTGAATTGTCTACGGTTGCCGTTCATTGCCTGAGGAAGAAGCAACATAAGCAATGGGCTCGGAGAGAGCTGTAAATGTTCTCTGAACATCTAGAGCACTGCTTTCTCCAGCTGCTGCTGCTGCTGGCAGGGTCCAGGCTGCCGTGCACGTGGACATAAGCAGGCATTACAACCTATAATCATGGCCTAGTTGTGCCACTGGACACTGGAGTTAGCTACTGTCGTACCCTGAATGACATGACCCTTGCTTAAGGAATGGTGGTGCTGAGTCCCAGGGGTTTGCAGGTTATCAGAATGCTTATCCAAGCAATACCGCTTGCAGCGTCGGTCCGAGCTTAGTCTTGATGGCATCTGCAATAAAAACAAGTTGAGATTGTTCCCATCTGTAAGAGCAGCTGTTGAGCCACACTCAGCTGAAGTCCTCGTCAGGATTCTGTTGATCCAGCAGACGGACGTGTGTGAATGGAAAGTGACCACGTCTGCCATTACATTCTCCTTCCCACTGACCACTCATGTTAATCTTTGTGACCTTTACCAGCTCACCGACCTGTGGGGTAAGAAATGCACAAGTTACAACCCAGAAACACAGCAGGATGAGCTGCCACCCCTCCCTTGGTGTGCTGTCACCCACGTGCACCAGATACACAGCTATAAAAAGCAGCTTTAGTCCTGAGTGTCTGAGACACCAGCCTGCCCCCAATGCCATTCACTCCAAGAAAATCAAGAAATGTACCTAGATCAGGTGAGAACTACCTGAACTGAAGAGCCAGCAATCCAAAACCAATCTCTCCAAGTGCTCTTGGGACCTGCCATCCTGCAGGTGCTATCCTGATAAATGTGCCTTGCTGGGCTGATAGAGGCCTGCACACTGTTGGGGCTCCAACCAGAGCCTCATAAAGCAAGGAAGGCTTGCAGCTGGACCAAGTGGACACTAACCTGCAAGCCTAACTGCTCCTTAGTTTTGAAATACCACTTTTCAAGTTCTGGAAAGTGGAGGATGTCTCTCTCTTTACGGATTAAAACAAGTGTATAAGATGTGCCATGAGGCACATCTCTGCTCTGGGCATCCACAGTCAGCCACTACCAAAGGCAAAGCCAGATGGCATTTCAAGTCTTTCCCAGCATGGCTTTCTCAGAGAAATAAATCCCATTGAACCACAGAATTGTTTAGGTTGGAAAAGATCTTTAGGGTCATGGAGTCCAAGCATTAACTCAGCACTGCCAAGTCCAGCACTCATGGGAATAGTAAAGACAAGTGATGCCCAGGAGTACATCTCCCATTCTCATCTCCACCCTGATATTGCCAGCACCAATTCCAAAGGCATCATCTGCCACCCCCCTGTGACACAAACTGCACAGCAGGCACTTCCCCAGGGCTGTGCAGGCAGCTCAAATCAGGACACAGGTCTAGGTCTGATCAGTCCCCAGCTCTGTTTCGTATTTAAGGGTACTTTAATTAAAGTGGCACTTCCACGTAAGGAAGCACAATTTACACAATTGTAAAGACACTCACTGGAGAGTTAATGAATGCACCACTGAAAAGCTGTCCACCCATTTCTACCCCTCTGCAGAATTTTATCAATAATCTGATTTATGAGTAACGTACAACTGTTTTTAGAAGTCTTCCCACATCACAGATGGAGGATGCTTTTGGGATAGATACACTCTATTCTCTTTCACTAATACTGTAAATAAACTATGAAGGTGTGGCCAAAGGCCTCGCTGCATTTCATCCAGAAATTCACTGAATACAGAGTTCTAGTTTACACAGATGCTCATCACTGCGTTCCAAATCCATCCAAAACACAACCTCATTATCTGCACTTTCCGGGCAGCCAACAAAGAACAAGGAAAATTATTTCAGATGTTACCAATCTCCATTAACTTTACAGGTTTTAATCACTTGCAATCTTTTGCCAGAACAGCTTTTAACAGTTCATAAATTCAACGCTTTCATGGACATTTAATTAAGCTTCCCATACCTCTCATGATTACTTATCTGGTAATGAGAGGCCCATTGGGACTCTTGCTGTAGCTTTATTTTTGCCTTTTGTAGTCATTAGTATAGACATTTTAATGAATCATATTTTGAAGAAAATCCTCTTATGTATTAACTACAGGCAAAAAGGAAGCCTTCCTCCAGTACTGAATGCAAGCTTCAGCTCTTTAGGAATTTAATCATGCAGTTTGTATAATTTTGCTACTGCTAATAACCACTGGGGGGTTGTATCAACAAAAATACTCTGCTGACCAAAACAATACATCAGCTATAATTTAACAAGGATAAGATTCAATGTGACAATACTGGAAGTGGAAAATCTGATTTCCTAATCACAGCCATTACCAGAACAATGTCCCAGATAACTTTAAACTGCTTCAGTCCTGGATGTAATCTACAGATCAGCCTTTACCACAGCAGTGTTTAACCTCCAACCCACTGGGAAGGGAGAAGCACAATTGGCACTGAAGTTTGCTGTGTTAAGACTGGCCTCTGCTCTATCACACCCTAATTAGTGCTCATTAGGGTTTATCTTGGCTGCCTCACAATAAACTCACCTGCAAAAGGTGGGCTCAGCAGAGCAATGACACTGAGTTACAGTAAGGGATGTTTGGGAAACTCCCTTGCTCCCTGAGCATCCTGCAGCTGCTTTTTGGTTTCCAGGGGAGTTTCAGGGTCACTGCAGCCAAGGGACACTCAATTATGAATTCCCCTTACTACACAGAGCTACACTTGAAAGCTGCATTTCAGTAATTGTTAAATGAGAGAGACCTCTGAGATTAAATATTCCTTTTTTTGCCAGTACAGTAATTTCATTTAGCAAGTACACTGATACAATCTTCATTCTCATTTCATTTATATATATAAAGCCTCTCATTCATTCTTATATCTATATATCTTCACATCTGCCAAAGCAGGACTAACTTTAAGCAAGCAGGGACCATTTCACAAATGCTGCCTTAATAAAATGGCTCCATTAGATCCTAACTGAAAGATCTTTCTAGATCTGCTTCAAACCTCTGCCTAGTAAGCTATAGTTCAACCACTCTCCTGAAGACAACACAGAGAACCTTTCCAAAAATGACTCATTATTACAAGTGCTGAAGTTTAAAAACCTTTAGACTAGAGATGTTGTCTCTGAATTCTCCTCACTTTTAGCATTGATTTATGGCAACGTCAGTCCATAGTGCATCATCCCACCAAGCAGCACCTCAGGAACAACACTGTACCCTGCTAGAAAGCCAGGTTTGTCTCAGTCTTCATCAGAAGTTTTAAAACTAAATATACCCCATATGCTTCAAAGCAAAACTGAAGGTTCAAGTGAAGACTTCTGTATGCTGTGGTTTTATTCCAAGTACTCCTCTTTGGTGAGGTCAAGGTGGCAGAGTTCTGCTACTGTTACAAAGAAAAAAAATAAATCGATCGATCTCAGAGTCATTCACCACACAGATCTTCCCTTTTTCTCCTCTATTTTCTCTTAAAATAGACTGAAAACTCCTTGCATAGGTCCAGTTACATGCAAAATAAATTTAACTTCTCCTGCTGAATCTTTTTTCCATAACAGAGCACAGACTTTATTAGAACATCACTTGCTCTGATCCTCCTTCCTTCAACTCTTCAAAAGCATGTCAGGCTTAAAATAACAGAACAGCACAGATATTCTGTTTGCAGTTTGGGCAAAAACTGTTTGATGTTAAGAATCTATTTTTCTAAGAGAAACAGTGGGATCCACCCCCTCCCATGAATATTGCCAGATTTAAGGATAAGAATTTTCATTTGGAAAGAATCCCACTTGCTGTATTTCTAAAGAGGTCTGGGCAAAAATGGTCTAAATAAGATTTACATAATGCTCTCTACTAAGTTATCTAAGAAAGAGATCTCTAAATAAACAGAGGAGGAACACCATGAAGTGAAAGGGAACGTGGAGAAAGGAGACAACAAGAAACAGCACTTTGATAGACAGGATGGAAAAAACTTGGGAGAAAATGAAGTGCATATTGCTTTTTTTCCTGTACAGACACTGAAAGCAACTCAGTAACATTGTGATTGGAAGTGATAAAAGCTGCAAAGCTTTGAAGGCCACTAGAAGCAGTAATAAATGGCTGACTTTTTAAAACTAAATGTTTGCAGTATTACATACAGAATAAAGAACCATCACTGCTTTGCATTTCTTAAATGGAGAGCAAGACAGGAATGTAACACCCTAACCAAGAGGGCCAGCTTGACAAGGTATTAACTGATAAATATTTAAGTAGTTTTAAGAGGCCCACAAAGGCCACTTCTGGACACCAGCAATGTCCTGTGGTCACACAGCCCAGCTGAGCTGAGACTTCCCAGCTGCCCCTCCCAACCACTGCAGCTACTCAGCCTTTCCCATCAGTCAGTAAAAGACACTGGAGGTGTAAGGCAGCTCAGGAAAGAGAGATGTTCCCCACAAAACTGCTCTTCCTCCAGCACAGGACTCTTGCCAGATCATGTGAGTTTTGGTGAAGAGGATTGAAGTAACCTAAGATCAGGCCTGGCACCCACAAGCTGTTCTGCAGCATGGAAAGCATTTCCTTTCACTCTAAGTTGCTTGTGGCCTGGATTAACAGCATTTCCTCACTCTCCCTATTTCACTCCATGCTCCCAAATCCTGCACTGGGCAGCAGCGTGGGGTTATTTACTGGAATGAAGTGTGAAGTTAAGGCTTAAGAGAATGCAAAATTCAGAAAGAAAACCAAAAGGTTTTGCTAAATATGCCATAACAGTATCCAGAGGCTCAAAACCAATCTAACATCTGGTAATTACAACAGCCTGTATTCAGGAATATTCCCAAACTCCAGGAGGTAACTGGGTGAAGGGTGAGAAAAAGAAGGAAAGAGACATTTCAGCCTTTATGAGAGTTTGAAGGGTAAAAAATCCTCACATTTCCCCAAAATCTGGTGAGTTTACATAAATTTCTATACCCATCTCTATAATAAAAATCTATGAATTTACATAATTTCTATAGCTGCTTCTCAACTCAAAAATATTCAGACCTATAACAGAATGTGTAACAACTCAGAGTATATTTACTACCTACAAGGGAAAGATTTCACATCTGCCTGGCTGTACATCAATTATCCATCTGCAGCACGTGCTGCATCTCCCAGTTCTGTACCAGACACACACCTACAGCTGCCAGATCACTGAAATCCTGGAGTGCCTTTTGTGCAATGCACAATTACACACAAACTATTTGAGAGTGGAGAGGAGATGCTCTGACTCAGCACAGAAACTGTTTTTTCCCAAGTACTTAAAATGTTATATAAACAGGAAGTCAATTAGGTATCAGGAAATTCCAGAGCCTCTAGCTCAAAGCAAGCCTAGATTAAAGGATACAATTTACATATCCTAAGGCAAAGGTCTGCCACAGGGAATACCTCAGTCTCAATTTCCTCAAATGTAACTTGGGGGAGAACTATCTGATGTGGAGAGATAGAGCACTCCCGTCACCTTTTCAAGAGGAAAAAAGACAAATCAAAAAGGGCCTGTGCAATCACTTGGTCCAGTCAGGAAGTGAATCAACCTGGGGAGAACGCAGTGCTTTACTATAAACCCTACTCCATCAGTCACTGCTTTATACCAGACCTAACAAATTGTGGAGTAAATTGTAAAATGCTCCCGCCTCAAACCTAAACTCAAAGTAATCTGCCTGAGGTGATGCTACAATTAAATTCTATGTGTGCTCATCATTCTCAGTCCAGGTAATTTCTAAGTGTATCAATGTTTCCACTGATTGCTTTAAAACTGCTGACACATTGGGGAGAGAAAAAATACCCAACACAACACAAACCAACAAATAACCCAGCACACCTTGTACAGATTGTGGTGAGGCACACAACAGCAAACACAGGTTCAGACACACAATTTATAAGCTGCTCCCTCTCCCTCCCCCCAGAAAAAACATTCCAGAACTGAAAACATGGATGGGGAAACACTTATGTTAGTGATGGTTGACAACAGACACAATACTGGTTCAGTAACCTAATAATAACCGACAATAATCTAATTTACAAATCACTAATTTTATCCATAACTTATTAATCACGACGTAAAACCCTTTCTCATTCCTCCAAAACTACCACGTGAGCGAAAGGGAAATCCCTTGAACAGATCTCTTCCTTCTAAGTTTTGCCCATTATGTACCTCCAAAGCCAAGGCTGTCTTGTCGTAGGCATTAGGGACTCGCTTCTGGATAACCCGGGCATAAATAGGGCCATTCTGAAGGTTAGGGAGCGGAGTGTTGATGCTGGGCTGGGCATAGGGCCCTGGCTCCGGCCCACCCAGTGGTTGTGGGTGGGAACTATCCTGGTTACCTCCAATCAGAGTGGGGACTGAAGCAGAGGAAGGTCTATACTTCTCGACGTAAGGAACGGGTATCATTCCCCTCTTCCCTTCGCTGTCTTCTGCGTTCCACCACTGCTCTTCAGGTTTATCCCGGATTCTCAGTATGTCTCCTTTCTTAAAGGGGAGGTCTTCCTCATCATTGCCATTAAAGTCAAAGAGGGCTCGCACATACTCGGCCTCCTCCTGCCTGAGGATAACCCCGCTATTCTGCCTCGAGCGCGAAACCGGCTCTATCAAGGTTGTAGTGTCCAAATAGTGTATTTTGTAGAATTCCAGTAAGGATGGCAAAGAATCAAACTCTTGGTCACCTATTCGAAATCTGGTGGGATTCGACCCTGAAAAGAGAAGGCAACATGTCAAAGAGAGCATTAAAACTATAAATCAAACATTTGAGAAAACAAATGCACTTAAACAGAACTATTTCAACACCAAATTTGATCACCTTGACATCATATTCAGCTTTTCTGAGCATCTGCAATCAAAGGCAGCACTATCACGATCACAAGTACCGTTTTTTTAAAAAGATTTTGTCAAGGAAGGAAAAGATAAATTCTTTGGTACTGCTAAACTTTCCAAATTGGGATGAAAGTATCTTTGTTTCTTTCAATGTTATATGGACCCAACAGATGAAAATGTTCAGTACATCAGGGTTTCTCAGGAGCCTGTACAATTCTCCTGTTTTATACTCTATATATAGGAAGTAAATTTTGGTACCATTTCAAGGAAACTCATTCATTCTCTCTCTTCTGCTGTTCAGATCTATTGCCAAAAGACAACACTGCAATAATGGTTATTTACCTGTTGTATCATCTCGGTTTAAAGGCATGGACTCTACAGAAAACTGCTTTGCACGGCAGCAAACAAGTGATGTCAGTGAGCAAGGAAAGTTATTTTTCATTTTGATACAAGGTACCAGTAAAGAAAATGATCTGCATTCTATGCAATGCAAAGCAACAACATGTATTTTCACAACAGGTATGACTCAGCCTTTTAATCTCAAGTCTTGTAGATTCTTTGCCATGTTTGTCAGATGGAGCCTAAGCTACAAATCCAAACCTCAAATACATTGGAATAGAGATGATGTTCACAACCAAGCCATTACAAGCATCAAAGTGCAGAATATCCATTTCCACTTTCAATCTGTGTGCTGGGTTTTTTCTTTTTTTTCCATTTTATGTTCTTCATGCTCAGCTGGGAAAAAACACACACATGATGTTCTATTTCCACCATGCCCCGTGCAATCAGTTATGGGAAGAACTGGGGAATGCTGGGGGAAGAGAATGCAGATGAAAAGATTTATACTTTAATGAGTAACTCTTTTAGCAAGCAAGAGATGCTTACTTTGCAAGTCTGTTTTCTCTGCAGGGAATATCTAATTGTCCCAAGCCTTAGCTCCGGAGTACAAAGCTAGCAGAATCCTTCAAGCTGTCACTGATCCAAAACTCCCTGCAAAGCAGCACTGTCAGCATGGAAAGCTAATGTTACAACAAGTCCTTTCAGGAGAGCAAAAAGGGGTTCTAACAGAGAAAAGGGCAGGTTCAATAAGATCAACACAGACAAACACCCGAGAAATGAGTTCTGAAGGATCCTGAAGGAACAGGAGCTTTAGTGGAGCTGGTTAAAGGAAATTGGAAGGAGCAGAATTAAGTCATTGGAAAATGCACGTTTGCATGCTTTAACAGCCCTGAAAGGCTCTCAAAGAAATGAATACAAACACAGTGAGCCAAAACCCAAAAGCAAACTTGAAAAACTGAAAAAAAAAAAACCCTGCAAACTGGCATCACCAAGAGATAAAGGAAGTTCAAGTAATTATCAGTGAGAAAGGCCAGCATGGGAAGAGAATGAAGAGTCCATCATATTCTCCCAAAGTGTAGTGCTGAGAGGATGCAAAAGCCCCTCAACTTTCCTTGCTGAGATGTAACTCAGAGCTCCAGACTTGGCCAAAACCCTGGAATTTCATCCCAGTGACACTGTCAGCTCTGTGAGCTCACAGGAGATGAGTTCTGGCTGGACAGGCAGCATGCCTACACCACAACAGGTGTAAAACTGGATCTGGGGATGCTGCACTTCCACTGGAGTTACAGGTGGGAAAGCAAGTAGCAAATACTTCAGGTTTCAGAGCAACCTGGTGACAGAAACATGAGCAAACATCTAGCACTATTTTAACTGAGAACCTTTAATGATTAAGGCTTGACGTTTGAGTAAAAAGTCATGGGAACTTTAGGAGCAGGGTAGCAAAGCTCTTTGCAGCCGTATGGAGACGACAATCTCAGAGAAGCTCACTGACATGGAACTTATTTCACATGACAGAAATAGTGAGCCTGAAACACCAATTTACCTCCCTGAAACCTGCTACAAGCTGACTCAGCCAGGGGGCTGAGCTCTGTCTCAGCACTGTAGGGATTCACAGAAAAATCTTCACAGCTCATAGGGAATGAGCAGTTCATCAGTAACACTCACAGCTTGGTCACCCTTCAATCTTCACCAGGATGAATAAGGCATTTTGGAGTGTCTTTTTTTCTCCTTTGGAACAGGTTCACCCTTTATAATTAATGCACAACAGCTGAGGGACCTGCCAAGTGTACCTGAATACAAGTTGGACTTTAAGAAAAAAAGTCCTCTGGAACATTATGTACAGGGAAGGAGTGACAGAAATCGCTGTACTGTATCCTGGAAAATCAGATCCTAAGAGCTGTTTTGCACAGCTGAGCAACAGCCAGAGGACACAAACCTTCCTAATTTTGGGATCAGAAAGATCAATGCACTCCTTGAAGGGACAGAGGGAGAAGGAGATGTT
Source organism: Bombycilla garrulus (assembly GCA_013400315.1). NCBI lineage: Eukaryota > Metazoa > Chordata > Aves > Passeriformes > Bombycillidae > Bombycilla > Bombycilla garrulus. Next base: position 53,576 of record VXBU01003346.1, on the reverse strand, counting down.
ACCCTCACAAAGACCACACTGCCAGAAAACCACTTCTGACGCACTTCTAATGCTTTTCTTTAAAAAAAAAAAAGTAAGGCAGCTACAGAAATCTGGGAAGATGTAGAACAAGAAATCCACAAACTTAATCTAAATTAACCATCAATTAATATAAAGGCAGCGACCTCATAATTGTCAGGATAATTTAAATAGAAGGCTCCTAAAATTTAGCCAAAACAGCCATAAAAAGAACACCACAGTTCAAAGTCAGAGTTAGTAAAATGCAGATTGGAAACAAAATACAACTCCACCTTCCCAAGCAAGTGGGAAACTTTTCATCAATTTAAGTCTTTTGTGGATAATTTTGTTCAGCTACAATGAACTTAAGTGATGCTCACATGCAGTGGGGAAATTATTCCACTCCCCACAAGTTGTCATTGCCTGGTATAATGAAATTCAAAGATTAACAGATTTCAGGCTCAGAGGAATTCTTCAGCCTCTTGTTTGAACTGCAACACTGCTCATACCTGAGTCCAATGGAATAATTCAGGCATGATCTAACACAAGAAAAAGCTACAGCAACAAGGTGAGTGGGGTTTTTTTGGGAATAAGAGTAGTTTTCCTTCATGATCCTGGGATTTCTCTTGAAGGCACCAGGCTGAGCAGCACAGGGTGCACATCTTCTGAGGGCTCCCAGGAAGAGCACAAGCATGGAAAGGTGAGTCCAGTTCCTGGAGGAACTTTGATCACTTCCTGTGAAAGTTGGGACACTTGAGTACTGGAATTCTCTTTCTGCAGCCTGGCACAGCTGAAGAAGAGCTGCTCAGGGAGTACCTGCACCAGCAGCACTGCTCAGATTAACTCTGAATGAGAAACACAAAGGGCTGAGTATCCTCCTCCCTTACTCCATCTCCACTAACCTAACTCCAGCCATCTCAGGATGCCACAAAATCCCTGCTCTCAAAAGGTGAGGAAAGAGTTAAAATCCAAAGGGTCCCACAATTAAAGAAAGATTCAAACCTGGCTGGTATCAGTTCTGTTTATGATGCACATTCCCTCCTGTCCCAACCCTCTGACACTGTGCTGCCTTTGTGTCAGTCTGGGAAAAAGTGCTCGTATATGTTTTTATATATAATTTTTTGTGTTTTAATCTGTTTTATAGTACAGATACTGGGGAATTAGGACCATAAACCATCCAATATTCCACTGATTGGGCAGGAGGTGAAACCACAGAGCAACTTCTGACTTCCTCAGACATCTCAGGGGGTTTGCATTTCTCTCTTCACTCATTGTTAGTATCAATAGGGAGTTCTCTCTTTATTCCCAAGCTTTGGAAAGCTTTTCCTTCACAGAAATACAAGTCTTTATTTTTGCATCTAGATTTGTTCTGTAAGGGCGGCTCCCTTTCCCAGTTCAGAGAGTGTTTAGGGCCAGAAAAGCTGTTCTTATCACCCAGAGCACCAGTAAGACACCCCAGTGATGTAAGCCACTTCCTCCTGCAGCATATGGGAACTGGGCTCTGAAGGCACCACATTCCAGCCCTTGTGTTCCCCCACCCCCACGGGGTCACCTTTCTTCCTTGTTCTCAAGTACCTTCCTACTCCTGCTGAGCAGAACAAATAAATCCCATGAACACCCTATAAAAACATAAAACTCTCCTGAGTGGAAGAGCTCTGAGCACACCAGGAAAACATTCACTCAGGAGTTACAGACTCATTTCTGCAGATCATCAAAAGATAAGAGCAGATGTCTAATATAGGCACTTTCTAAATTAGTTTGCATTCAAATGTATTTTGATCTGAATATAAAAATGAAAAGAAAAAAACCCAAGCATCGGAGTTGAATGAGTTTGCTCACACATCCCTAAAGCCACTTCATCCAGAGCTGAGTGTTCAGTCACAGGAAGTTCAGTCACAACGGAAGCATTTTAGAAGCACTAAATTCAGAATCATGTTCTCAAAACTCATAAATGGTGAAAACATCAATTTCTGCATTTTAGCTGTCGTATCTGCCTAATTCAGACAGACAAATTTAATAACATTATAAGGCTTCTGTCTTTATAATGCTGCACTCTCAACAGAGAGCATTTCTATCTTTAGGTATTTCAGGCATTTTTTTGTGCATATCACACATTTTTACCCCAAGTCCCCATGTCAAATTGCAAACACATGATATATTTAATATTTCCTCTGCTGTCCATCACCATGCTAATGCCTGCATGGAGCACTTTGTCTTGGTTGGAATTTCTTTAGCCATAACTGTGATACTTCATCACAAATGATCCATTTCCACTGAAAACAGAATGTTTTTTTCATCCCATAATTCAGTGATTTATTCTATTTTTTAACATCCTTAAAACATTCCAGGAAGACATAAGAAGCTCTGTTCAATTGTTTTTTCTTTGTTACACTGAAAAATCACCTTCAAGAAGTCAGAAACTGCAGCATCAGTCAAAAGGGCAATTTAACAGAGAGTTTGCAAGTTTACTTCATACTTTGGAAATCAAAGAAAGTATCATGTTTTTGTGACATTGTGATTTTTAGGGAAGCCAAAGCTCCTCATCTCATTCATTCTGTGCTGAGGCTTCCCTGTCCCTGAGAGCAGCCAGGATTTCACAGACACTGAGCCCAGCAAAAATCAACCCAAGAACCCAACCTGGAATATTCCAATTTCCCAGAGAGACCCGTGCATTTGCCAAACAATAAACTGCTAAAAAAATTGTATCAGACTAAAATACAGCAATTTTGTTTTTCCTAAGGTTTTAGCTTCTACAATTTGAAAACATTTAACTCTTTTTACTGCATTAGCTTCCCTACCCAAACAAAATCATCTTCAATCTTCTACTATTTCCACCTCCCTTCCACTGCAGAACAACCTCCCACTTATTTTTTTCTGAAAGAGCACCTTAATTACACTTGAAGTATAATTTAATATACACCTCCCCAGCACCTTGTTTGGTTGGAGTGTGAAGACAGCAGTATCAGCATGGAGGCATGATTTAATTAAAATTACTAAAATCAACGTGGGAGTGTCTGCAGTGCAGGAGTGATGCATCACCCCTCCCCAGAACATCCAGGGGACAAATAAAAAGGAGACCAACCAAAACATAATTACACTTTCTCAGATATATTAAGCCTACTGTGCCACCAGCTTACACAGCTACTCTTTTAAAACAGAAGAGAATTACAAGGTACTTCATGATTTTAACCAAAGCCAGCCCACAGAATGCCACAAAATGTTACTGAGCTTAGGATGTAACACAAGAAAGAAGCCAGGATGGCTGTACTGAAGTGATGCCACTGTTTTTCCAGAGACGAGTTGCTCCCCAGAAGTGACAGACAACAACCCATGACCCAGTGTTTTTTACTGTCTTTAAAATCCAATTAGGTTGGATTCACAACAAACCATCCTGGTGACTGATTCTGCTCTGCACAGCACCAGCCATGCTTGTCAGCAATTACAGCACCAGGCCTCTGTCTGCACACCCAGGAGCCAACAGGGAACCCCTCCCAGCAGCAATAACTTCATTTCCAGCTGAATTCAGCCACCTTTAACTTCCACCTGTGGAGTTCTGTAACTTGAGTGCACTGTACAGCTCCAGGAGCTTCCTGGGATAAACAGTTTGAGTTTAGACTTTCCCCATTTTTCCAATCTGAAATGCTTCCCCTGTATGACAGTGCAAACCTACTGGCACTAATTTGCATTTCTCTCAGATTATCTCCTCAGTCAACTGCTCTGTGCACAGACTGAAAAATAAAACAAGTCTTGTTACATCTTTCCAACACTGGCCTCTTATTCCACCAACAGACCTACACCAGAGTGTCTCTCTACTTTCTGCCAAGTAAGTTCACCAAATCTCTTATTACAATAGATAATTAAGAATTATCTATTGGCTCCTTGCTGACATGTCAATCATACATCCACATCATTTTGCAAGGTTAATATCCAAACTCGAGCAGTTCCAGCACCAGGTTCACTAATTCCCACAGGAGGGACACCAGTGCCTTTGGACCTTCTGACACATCCAAGGGTTCTGCACTGCTGGGGTTTAGTTGGACTGAAGAGCAAAAATACTGCTTCTCACAGAGCTCTGCACAACCAGCACCTTCTGCTCTCGCAGTGTTACACTCAAACGTGTTGTTTTCATTATTAATGTGAAATAATATCAAGCTTCTCCTTTCAAGAGGAAAGCAACTGAACTTCACATCTGCTTTAAAGAAAACCTTGCCTTTATGTCCTGAAGACTTCCCACCACTCAAACTCCCTACTCGAAGTCAGCCTCCCTCATAACACCTTGGCAGAAGTCAGACTTTGGGGATGACACTTCCACAGAACCATCTCGCAGCCGAGACGACACGGAAAACCTATGAATTATCGCTAAGGGGGTTAGGAAAACAAAGAGGTGCGAGGCTGGAGCTGCGGGATGCCCAACTCCAGGAGGCTGAATTTGATGTGGCACAGGACGGCAGGGGCGGACAGACGGCTCCGCTCGGGCACAGCAGACGGCCCCGGCTCCGGAGCGCGGCTTAATTCCATCACAAAGCGCTGCGCGCCTGCGAACGCCGCCCGGGCGCCGAGCGGAGCCGCCC
>VXBU01003346.1:17556-43608 GCA_013400315.1 Bombycilla garrulus | reverse complement strand
CCGTGCGGGGCCTGCGGATCTCGGTGAAGACGGAGGCGAGCACCGCCGCGGCGGAGCCGCGCGGCACCGAGCCCGAGCCCATGGAGGTGGAAGAGGGAGAGCTGGAGAGCATCCCTGTGAGGCGCTCGCTGCGGGAGCTCATCCCGGTGAGGGCCGAGATGCGGGCGAGGAGGGGCTGGCTCCGGCGGCTGGGGGTGTCTGGGCGCTCCGTGAGGGTTTTTGGGGGAATTATTGGGAAAAGCGGGGATGTGGGAGCGGGGATACGAGGGGACTCGGGGGAGAGTCCTAAGGAAGCGGGCTGGATGTGCTTGGGAAGGAATGGGATAAAGGAGGCGGTGGAGAACAGGATTTGGGGTGCAGTGTTGGGGTGCAGAGGAGGCTGTGGGTGGAATGTTTGGTGCCGGGAACACAGGGAATACCTGGAGCAGGGAACGGCGGCTGAGCGCGGGATAGCAGAGCTGGGAGCGTGGGCTCCGATAAGCGGGGTTTCAGGGTTTCCTTCCTGATGTTTTTCTGCCCTCTTTCACTTTCGCTGATTGTTTCTGTTCAAGTTTTAGTAGGATTAGGTTTAACACCCAAAAATGGGTCACGGTTCTAAAATCCTAAGTAGTCTTTTGCTCTCAAAGCTTGGGTGGAAATTGTTTCGGAAGCTAATCTTTATTAGCTTGTCTACCAAGGTGCTTGTGCTTCTGCCCAACATGTGGCCTGAAGAGACAGCACCGTGCTGTACTTCCTTGTGCTCCGTGAGTCAACCTCAGACAGTGGGGGTTTTCAAGTTTAAAAATCATATTTATTTTGCTTTTCCTTTTCTAGTAGCTCTGACCATTTGGCAGCAGTAGAGGAACTTTGGTGCTGTTACTAAGAAAAGCAGATGGATTGTGTGTGTTCCTCGGTCTTTCTAAACTGAGAATAACCTACTTCTAGAAATGGTCCTTTAGCCGAAGTAATTATTGCAGCACAAGTGTAAAGAACATGTTTACTCCTAAAGAAAGCAAGAGGTGTTGTTCAGCTCCAAACTTCTTCCAGTTGAGGGTGTCAGAATGAAGAGGTGCCATTTTACAGATGCAGACAATGGAGGGCGCAGAACTGGGTCGTTGGTCCAGGGGCTGTGGGGTTTACTCCCTCTCTGAATTCAGCAGTCCTGATCCATGGACAGGAAAACTTGTAATTTTTTCCCCCTCAGTCTCCATTTTTACCCTCTCTCAGTATCAAAACAGTAGTGTTTCACCTTGGTATTTGGAATTTGGGGTTGAAATAATGATAGGAATAAAAAGTTAGTTTCATTGTGGATGTGGCTTGGTGTTCTCACTTTCCAAGATTAAAAGCTGCAAATTGACATTTCAGTAGTCAGGTATCACTGTTTAAATCTGCCCATGTTTTACATGGAAATTATAGCCAAACCCAAAATTTTGGAAGTCTTACTTGGGAAAGATGTTTGATGACTTTCCCTGTATTGCTGAGAGAGTAAAAGCTTGGCAACAGCTGACATAGAAACTAAATTCTGTCAAAGGAAAAAATCTTTTCAGTGAGGGAAGTTTGGTTCTGTTCATGTGCTTTTACTTTCTCTGACATCAGAGTGCCTCTCTGTCAAGGAATGTAGCTTGGATCAAGGAAAAGAGGATCTATTTCTTGTAGAAATAATCAGGTGTTTTCTGTGGTGTAACAAGTGTTTTGTTTTCAGTGCTCATTGAGATTTCATCACCATTTTGCTTTGTTTCAGGACACCAGTAGGAGATATGAAAACAAAGCTGGAAGTTTCATCACAGGAATAGATGTAACCTCCAAGGTAATTTTTGTGCTGTGGCTCTTGAACATTTTATCATTTTTGCCACTGGAGAGGTGGAACCATTTAATTTCTTTCTTCCCCAACACACACAAAGGCTTAGGCTGCTGTTCAGACCACTGCCATGAATCACAGGGTGTGTTCCAAAGATCCAAAATCCTATAGTGCTTCCTAATAAATCTAGAGAACAAGGAGCTTCTCAGCCAGTTCCCAAATTGCACAAGTTCCTGGTAGGCTGTTGCTCATGAGTTACATAAGAGGAGCCTGAGATGCCAGTCTAAAATGTACTCTGGAGCAAGCTCTCCAGTGTTAAATTCATGCCCAGACAAACAAATTCACACTTTTGTATGTATTTTAAAATCAGGAAAAAAACTCTATAAATCTCAAAAAAACCCCCAAAAATCTCTATAATCTCCAAAGATAAAATTTGCCTGTGGTAGAAAGGCTTCTTTTAAAAGAGAAGTTTTATTTAATATTTGTTAGTAAGGACTAGATAATGTTCCTGTTCCATGATGGAGTCTGTGTTGTCCAAGACACCTTGTTTTCCATGCCTCCTGATTTCCACTGCTGCACCTGCACAAAAACTGTTCTGTGGCACAGAAATATTCTGGTGAATTACTGCTACATTCTGAAACCTATTCATTTTCTCCAGAATTAATAAAATCATTAATACAAATTGTTGCTGTCTGGTAGATTTCAGGTATCCTCAGTGCAGTTTGTTGAGGATGCTCCTGATTCCTGTTTGAGTGCATTGTTCTGCATTTTGCAGGAAGCAATTGAGAAGAAGGAGCAAAGAGCCAAACGCTTCCATTTTCGGGCTGAGGTGAATCTGGCCCAGAGGAACGTGGCCCTGGATCGGGACATGATGAAGAAAGGTACGAGTTCACCCAGCAGTCAGGAGAAAAATCCCTTTAGTTACTTCCCCAGAGTGCCTTGACTTGGTATGCTGAAATATTTTCTACATTCCCGGTGGTTTTTCCACATTACTGCTGAAAGGAACCACTTTGGGGGTTTTCCACCTTTTCTTTTGCACATCATTATTTTTTAACCTATTTGACACTTGCCAGTTCAACTCCTTGTTCTACCAACCCCAGCACAAAGATAACATTTTTTGTGTGCCTTATTGACTAGTGCTGCATGGCCAATATTCACCTTCTGGATCAGTGCTGTTTTAAGAACCTTTAAAAGTTTTGTGAAATCCCTGGAGCACTGTGTGGGTACACGTGGAGGACTCTGTGTCCTGTGCACAGGGAGATCAGACTCTGTGCTGTACACACAATGAAGCTGCACTGATGGCAAGCTGGAACAGAAGCCAGGAGATGTGTGCACAACAGATTGGTGCTTTTGGCACCCCGTGAGTTCTCAGAGGCTTTTTTTCCAACTGGCAGCTTGGAGCTGCTAAGCTGTGGCGTGGAACAGCTCCCCATCAGGTGATACAAGTGGAAGTGCTTTGTGCAGGGCCTTGTTTTGTTCTGGCTCTTTAGTACTTAATGATAGCACTTTGGCAGTGTTCAGAGAAGAAAAAAAAATGCTTTTCAAGCTGTTTGGTTGCTGTGCAGTCTCTGTATCTACCAGTGCTTGTAACTTCTTCTAATTCTCAATGTATTGAAGTTTTGCATTGTGGAAGAATAAATTATGTTCTATGTCGTGCTTCACTTCAGTTAGTTCCTCTTTAGTTGATTTAAAGTATTTGCTTTATAAACCCATATGGTACTAATCTGAAGGCTTGGAATAAATACCAGCTTTGTGTCTTTTCCTCTTTATAGCAATTCCTAAAGTAAGACTGGACACCATTTACATTTGTGGAGTGGATGAGATGAGTACCCAGGACATCTTTGCCTATTTCAAAGAGTATCCTCCTGCTCATATCGAGTGGCTGGATGACACCTCATGTAAGTAAACAGAGTGTTTGGAATTCTTACTCCTTTTTTTAAACCTGGTCACTGCTGTATCTCTAAGGGAAAAAAAAAAAAGATCTAATATTATGTGCTGCTTCCATCTTGACATAAACAATATATCTGAGAGAGGGTGATTGAACGGTGCAGTTGGGCAGGTCGGGATGGTTTTGTGTGGAGGAGGAGGAGATTTGTTGCCATATTTTTGTGGTGCCTGCTGCAGGAGAAATGGGTGGGTGGAAGGAGGTGGCAGCTGGGTGTGATTTCCATAAGGAATTGGAAAAGGAATGCGGGTACACATGGTAAGGGCTGTTTTGGGGAGTGACATCAGCAAGATCAAAGGTGGTGGAGAGTTGTGCTTTCCTCACTGACACTGTAGAGTTTTTTGCTACAGCTGGGTGCTGGATCATGGAACTGCAATACTCTGAGATTGTCAGGCTGCAAACCTTGTGCCTGAAATAATAGAAAAAGAAATAGGAGCGAGTGCAGGTTTTCCAAATAGCTGGAAGCTTATTGACATGCGTGGCTGAAAGCTGAGAATCAGTAGCTTCATTCTCTGGAGTGACCCTGAAGAAATTCTGTTCCAGTGCAAGACAAAATAGATGGTGTTCTACAAAATACTGGTGACCTTGAAGTCACTGGATGTGACAGCTTGAAGTACTGGCACAAGCTGATAGAAAATGTGAAACCCAATGAGCCCTGGGTGGATAATTACAGTACAGAGCTGCTGCATGGACCTGTGCTGATGCATGAGCTTGGAAATGCACAGCTTAACTCTCTCTGAGGCTTCATTTCTAAGATTGTCTGTTTTCTTAAATGCTACAAGAGTAAATTCATGTGAAAAATAAAGCTTCAGGGTTGTAACAATACCCACTTATAGTTATTACACATCTTTTTTAATGGTGAATTTTCATGCTGTGTCTGAGTGACCATGTCAGCTGCACTCAGTGAAAATATCAAGAAAAAGTTTTTTCTTTTCAGCATGGATTTGCATCCTGGGAAAAACTTCAGTGTCCCCAACTGAATTACATCTTAAGGTGACTTAGTGCAAAGGTGGCTTTAGTGTTCTGTGTTTCAAACTGGTGAATGGGAAATATTGAAGGTTTTGGAAATTTGAAGGTGAGAAGAGGAGGCAGATTGAAAATAATGTAGATTTATTAATGAATCATTGAAGTTAATATCTGGGTGTTCTTCACCTTGTAATTCTTGTCTTTTTGAGTAATTTAAGAGGGATTCTCTTATTTTGGGTTATGTACAGGTTTCTTAATATCTGAATTCACTCTGCTTAACAGCAGAACAGAGATGTTTGTTGCTGTGTTTGTACCAAGGGCAGGAAGCTTTTGTTCAAATCCTGTTTCTAAGCAGTTTTAGCCCTTTCAATTTCAGCACCTATGAAATGCTTTTAATTGGCCTAATAAGTTATATTTTAGTACCATCTGCTGATCCTTAAGGCACATTCTGAATGATATTGTGAACCTGTGTACTCTATAACCTGTGCAAAGTGCTTGAGCAGTCTCCTCTTTCCCTCTATTTTCCTGCTTTTTGGAAAAGATTAACAGAATTCTGCAGTAAAGTCCAAGGTTCTGTTAAGTTGCCAAAGGGGAAAAAGATCCAGGCTTCATTCCTGCCCCCTGCAGCTCCCTAAATCACATTTGTGTGGAACACATGGATCCACTGACCCTGATCCAGTGCCCTGATTTGCTGTTTTCAGGAAGCCTCTCAAATCCATGCTTGTGCATTTCAGTGATTTTGGGGTTTTGATCAGCTCTTGTGTTTTGTGATAAGCTGAAAATTGTGTGTGCTCCAGCTTATCAGGTGTGTTAAAGAATATGACTTTCCCTGCAAGAGATCTGATGGTTTTTCTGTAATTTCTGAATTTTTGTCAGTGATTTCCTTCCAGCGAGGCAGGGGAGCTGTGACTGCTTGATGACACCAACTGCATTTGGGTTTTGTGTTTCTGTTTGTCCCAGGTAATGTGGTCTGGCTTGATGAAGTGACAGCAACACGAGCTCTGATAAATATGAGTTCCCTGCCTGATCAGGAGAAAACAAAGAGCAGAGAAAACAATAAGAAGACAGCTGAAAAAACCAAGAAAGGTAGATTGAGATATGCAAATACAGCCATCATCTCATTAAATCAATGCAACTTTAAACTTGTGCTGGGGTATTGCATAACCTAAATTACTGAAGGAGCTTCTATCATATAGTTGCAGGTAAATGTATTCTGCCACTTTAAAAAAGGCTTTCATCTTGGAAACCTTTTGAAGAAGCTGCTTCTTAAAAGGTGGGTTGGAGCTAGACCAAAAGCAGTAATTCAGTCGATACTAAACGTGTTAGAGGAGATGCTGAGAGCTGGTATTTATAGTGGGACATGTGCACAGAAATAGCTCTGTGTGAAATGCCCACAAAGGCAGGCAAAGAGGGCAAAAAGCAGGTGTGAGAAAATGGCCTATTTTTGAAATACCACAGCTAATTCCCTTTTTGATGAACCACCATCCTTCAAGTGTGTCCCTCACAGCAGCGTGACAGTGCATCACTTCACCAGGGTGTGTACCAGCTCTAAATTTGGCTCTCATCCTTTTAAGAAAGAAGTTATTAAAAGCTTGGTTATAAAAGAGCAGAGCAGCAAAAGTACATCTCAGTGTCGTGATCAGTCTAGTACCTGACTGCCTTGGTTGTAAATTTATTTTCCTTTTATGTGGGGAAGTTTAAAAGCAGCATTTTGCTGCCTGAGGACAGTTTTGCTCTTAGGCTGCTGTGAGTGCTGTGGTTGGAGGTGCTCTATCACATGATACAGAGGAAAAAAATGTTATATTTATAAACTTTTCCATAGATTTTGCTAAAAAATGTTGTATACAACCTAAATGTAAGTAGCCAATCTCTCTGTTAGAGATCTGCAGTGCTTCCAAAAGCCCTTCTGGGAAATTTGGTGGTTTAGGCTTTGTTCAACTTATGGATTCTTCTAATTCAGCCCCTTTTCCTGCTCCTTTTCTCCTCAAAGCAGTGGCTCCTCAACCATCCACATGACTTCAATTTTGGCCAAATGTTGATAAAGCTTCAAGTAAGACCTGTTACGAAATTTCTGGAGATTAGGGACATTGCTTAAATGGAGCATAAACATATACATTTAATCCTGTGTGCTATGAGTTGCATATTATATTATCATTACATCCCATCTGAAAATAAGTGCTGTCATCTGAATTACTCCTGTTCCTCTGGAAAAGTGGGATATTAGAGAAAGTACAGACTGTTCAATTACAAGGTGTGAGATCCATACAGATACTCTGAAGTCATCTGGCTTGGTCACATTCCTTTTTTTAGATAGGAATTTCAGGGCTGTTGAGACAGTTAGGGAAGCAAAAAATTGGTCTGTGCCATGAGAAACTTGTAATTTGTGAGGGGGAAAAATGCATGAATACTCTCCCTGATGGAACTTAATTATTCTGGTTTCAATTTGGGTAATTTGTTTACTTAAATTCTCTCTTTGCTTTCATTTTGGTTAATTGTGCTTTATTGTTTTCACTCAGGAATATTTTCAGGATCTTTTGAACAGCTGCCACTCTATTTCAAATTTTTAAGCCTATTCTTGGTTGAGATTTAAGATAAGGAACTCTGAAACATAAAAGAGAGGGTTTTTTAATCTTAGGCCTACAAAGTACTTTGAGATCTTTGCAAATTATATTGGCATATCACACTTCATAGCTGTCCATAGTCACTACTCTTTTACAATATTTTATCTCTTGGGGACTTTGTTAAAAAATCAGCATGAACTTTCTTACACTGAACTAAAAAGAACTGAAAAATCAAAGCAGCGCACAGTTTAGGAAGCATGCACTTCTTTTTTTAGTTATTTCACAGCACAATTAAGTCATTAAGGTTGCTTTTTATTCCCCTTTTTACTGCTCTCTCTCTCTAAGCTTTTGATTACACCTGTTTACACTGTTAGTATTGGATATTTGTTGGCATTTGAAAAGAAGGTGGAAGGAAAGGCTTTTATGTGCCTTTAGTGCCTTGGCCTTGCTGATCTCTGATTTTCAGCACACTAAATCCTGACAGGCAGTGCAGTTCCATTTGCTTTCAAAGAATTAAATTAATGATGCACATGTGCAGCTGCAGGCACAGGGCTCTGAATTTCACTGTGCTCCACTTTTCCATAGCCATTCACTGCTTTGATTATTCCCGAGGCTGCTCAGGAGAAAGGAAAACACCTTCAGGCTGATCTCAGACAATGTAGGTAATCATCAATCAAATGAGGCTGACACACTAAAATGGAGCTTGGTTTTGTTTTGTTTTGTTTTTTTTTTTCCTCGATTATTTTCTTTAGAAAAACAGGAGGAAAGCTCTGATGATGAGACAGAAGAAGGAGAGGTTGAGGATGACAATCCCAGTGATGTGGAGGTCAGTACAGGGGGGAAGTGGAAACTCTGCTGTGCAATTTGTGAAGTTTTCACAACATTTTAGGTTTCTGTTCACAATTCACAATTTAATTATCAAAATAAATTAGGTGGGGAGCGAGAGGCAGTGCAGGTGGTGATGATCCCAATGTAAAGTGCTTTGTGAAAACAGATTTTGGAGAGTTTAAGAGTGAGCCTGGCTTCTCTTTTCTGCTGAGAGGAGGCAATGAAAGAACAATAATGGAAGGCAACGACCTTTGAGCAGGGAAAGTGCTTAGAGCCCAGTGGGATTTAGGCTGCCCATGGATCTGTGGGAATCAGCACACACAGTGATGGCCTGGCAGCAATTTAATCTTCACTGGCTCAGGGTGTAATAGGTGTGATTAGGATTTCCTTTAGGAATGGCTCAGTGAACACTCCTACATCGTGGAAGTCTGAATTTGAGTTTCTATAAAGCAGCTACAAATGAAAAAGAAAGATTTTTAATCATTGTGTGAGAACCTGTTAATAAAATAATTTAGATATGAAAAAGGAGAAAAAATAATTATTTTTCAGTGTCCAAGTTGTGCTGTTTATTTTCTGCATTTCAGTCAGTAATATGGAGTATTTTGACAGTTACTGGATTTAATAATCTGAGTTAATATTATAGAGCAAGAGAAGGAAATATTTTAAATTTTCAAGGCGATTTACATTAAAAATTAACATCAGCTTGTCAAAAAGCAAAAAAAAAGCAGAGTTCACTTGAATATCATTTGAAAAGTGACTTTCTTCATAATCACTTCACTGTTTCTCTGTAAGCAACCCATTTTTGTTCAACAGTCATTTGATTTTTGAGTCCAAAATACCTTTTTTGCCCCCAAAGTTGGATGCCCTCTCCCAAGTAGAAGAGGATTCTCTCCTGCGAAATGACCTTCGCCCCGCCAATAAACTGGCTAAAGGAAACAAGCTGTTCATGAGATTTGCTACTAAAGGTAAATGACCACTTTAACAAGCACCCTGAACTCCTTGCTTGTTGTAGTTTTATTTCTTCACTAATTAATGACTCAAAGTGCCTACTTCTTATTTAAAAGTGTTAGTTTTTTGCTAGTTGTTTGGTGTTCGGATTTTGCCATAAGTCTGCATTTCTTGTGGCACTTATATCCAGTTCAAATTGTATGGAAATTATTGTACCTGGAAATTATGTCTTGGGCTCAGGGCATTCTGCCCAATTCCATGGAATAGGTTTTATGATTCCTTTTTCCAGAAGTAACTCCACATTTTATAAATATGGATATAACTTGAGATGCCACCAAGGCATTAGTAAAAATGTTTTGCTAAATACTCATTTTATTTATGAATAAAATGAGAATCTATTTTATTTTTATAAAATAAAATGAAAATATCATTTCTGGACCATTCTTAATGAAATTCATTAAGAAATTCATTAAGACACATTCATTAAGAAAATAAAGATGATGAGGAAGGTGTCCAGCAGTGACAGGAGGATGTAATTCCCTGTTAAGCTGATCTCTAGAAACCAGTCTCCCTGGAATTAAGTTTCTAGACACAAATAAAGCTGTGGTGGTAGGAGAAATTCCAGAGGTGTAAGGAAAATTGGATCCTTCATGGAGCAGGTGAAGTAATTCTGATTTTAAGGCACACTCAGTCTCACTCTGTCTCTTTGGATGGTTATTTATTTTTATGCTGTGCTGTAAGTTATACTCGAAGAGGGAAAAATTCCTACAATTTATGTTTTTTGCAGATGACAAAAAGGAGCTGGGAGCTGCAAGAAGAAGCCAGTATTACATGAAATATGGCAATCCAAATTATGGAGGCATGAAGGGAATTCTTAGCAATTCTTGGTGAGTGTTGGACAGAGGAATTGCAACATTGCAGGTAATTGGACAAGCTAATGTAAAACTGTTTTACTTTGTGCATTTGCTATTTAGTTTATGTAAATGCTTCAGTGTAAATAATGTTTTTGCAATAAGGAGAGAACTTTCTCATGACAATAAAGTTTATACTCAAACCATTCAGACCAGCTCTGACATAAATATGTGTCTGCTGTTAAAGTAGGTGATAATTGCACATCCTTCACGCAGGATTTAGGGCCTAATGAGCGAGCCATAATTGCTGTGACAGGAATGTCATCCTCTCTCTGGTTTTCCAGGAAGAGGAGGTACCATTCCCGGCGGATCCATCGGGATGTGATCAAGAAGAGGACGCTGATCGGGGACGATGTGGGCTTGACTCCTCCCTACAAACATCGGCACTCAGGTCCTGCTGGCCCTGGGACATGTGGGGACACTGGGACATGGGGGCTGGGCAGGATCTGCAGCAGTGCCTCAGCAATCCCATGGGATGTGGGGAAGACTTCTTAAAAAAAAATAAATCTGCATCTCATTTTAAGAGATAACAGGAAATTCCTGAGGGGGAAACTTCATTCTGCTCATTGCTTCCCTAGATAGCTGCTGCTTTTTATGTGACATTTTTCTTTTACAAATTTAGGGCATGGGGACTGTGGCATCAAAGGCTAAAAGAGGAGGTGAATGACTTCTTCTTGTCAATTTGTCATACTTGCTAAGTCAATCCTCCCAGCCTCTAATAAGCAATCTCTAATTGCAGAACAATAGAGATGAGAAAATTCAATTAATTAGCCTGGAATATCTTCATCTACTGCCTAAGGTAGAAAATGCATGGGTGTAAAAATTTGACATGAGACAAGTACAGTGTGATTGGCCTGTTAAAAATACAGGCACGGATGTGTCAAATCTCATGGAAGATTTTCCATGCTGATCATGTAGTGCTGTCTGAAGAGATGTCTGACTGCTGGTGGTGACTAAACTGAAATTGTTTCTATTTAAATCAGCGTCTGTGATAAATGCATAACAATGAATTATTGTGTTCTTTTTGGCATTGCTGCTTGCAGGACTTGAAAGGATTTTTGCAGAGCCAGCAGCTGGCACATTAAGCCCTGTGAGATCCTGGGAATTGTGCTTAGCTCAGGAAGGAAGAACTGCACCTTCTACAAGAGGCAGTTAAATTAATGTACTTAAATTACTCTGTCCAGCTTGGTGCTTGGCCAGGCCTCTGAGGGAGTGAACACCAGGGCAGTTTTATTCCACTTAAAATACTAATATTAAAATATTCTCTCTGTTTAAGAAGAGAGCAAAAAGAACTACAGACTCATCTAAAGGAGATCATTAATTACAGCGAGGTGATTTTCTCTTCGCTTCGCTCCTCAAGTACTTTCTAGAGCTGCTAAAACTCAGTTGATCAGAACGAGTTTGTTTTGCTGCAGGCTTGGTCCACGTTCCCGAAGAGCCCATCGAGGAGGAAGAGGAGGAGGAGGAGGATCAGGACATGGATGAAGATGACAGAGTGGTGGTGGAGTACCGGGATGAGCTGCAGGCTTTCAAGCAGTCGCGGGAGCGCAGCGCCGCCAGGAGATCCAGCGCCAGCGCCTCCGACTCGGATGAGATGGACTACGACCTGGAACTGAAAATGATTTCCACCCCCTCGCCCAAAAAAAGCATGAAGATGACCATGTATGCAGATGAAGTGGAGTCACAGCTGAAAAATATCAGGTAAAAGTCTGTTAGTCTTCAAAAGCAGCAGTGAAGAGGCATTTCGTGGTTTTAGTGACAGAGCTGTCGAAGCTTGAAGACAAACTTGAAACTGTTTTTCAGTTCTTAGTATAACAGATATTCTAACAAGAAATACTAGGCTTTTAATAGAATTAACAGTTTTTTAATACAGCTTCTTCTGCAGATCTCTCTATCCTTGCTTATTAATAATAATGAAACTCAAAGTAGAATCAAGAGAAATTTATACAAACAACTGCAATTAACAGGGAAAAATAACTCCTCTTTCTCCTTGTCCCTTGCCCTTTATCTCAGAAAGAAAAATAACCCTCAGTTGTTGATGATAAAAAGGAATTTATGTTCATTATGGGGTTACTAACCAAAGTTGTATATATTGTAGATTAATAAAACAACCTTAACATGTGTCCCTTCAGTAGGGTGGTTATACTCGTTTTAATGTCAACAATTTTGAGGCTGCTTTGAAATAGATACTGAGGTATTCATGGAATTATTGTTATATTTAGGATTCTGGCCTGAACAGCTTCTAAGCATTGTTTTTACTTCTTTTTCTCAGCAGAGAAATCCTGGTATATTATTATTTTCTATCATGTAATTATCCATATAGGAAGACTTAAGAGCTATACTAAATTGAATTTTATTTAGAGGACGTAAGATCTATGATTTTTTTTTTTTAGGAATTCCATGCGAGCAGATAGCATAGCCACCAGCAACATCAAAAACAGGATTGGCAGCAAAGGATCCTTGGAGAAAGTTGCAGATGTGAGGCTGCTGTTGGAAGAGAAACGTCAGAATAACTCTGGGCCACGGCAGCCAAACAGCACTGTCAAATCAGGTGATTCTGTCACTCATTGCTGGGCAGAATTGTCAATAAAATATATTAATTTCACACCTGTGCTCCACTGCAGATAAACTCTGCATTCACACAGTTTGTCCTCACTAAGAGACTGAGCTGGGAATTGCTTTGGGGAAAAAAATCCACGATACTTTAGTGAAAGCTTTTTTAGTGATGTTGATTTCCATCCATTTTCTTTGCCTGTGCCAATTTTCCCTCACTTTGTCCTTTTTGATTTGCTCCCTCCTTGAGGCAGAGATTTCCTGCAGCTGAGAAACAGCACAGGGGGAAGGTCATGCACAAAATCAAATGTGAAACACTGACTATACTTAAAAATACACACAAATACACATTAAAATGTGCATTACATGAAGATGGGTGTTTTTGCATTTGGTAGGATTTATTTCTGAACTTAAATAACATTTATTTGACTTAAACATGTATAATTTCAGCTGCTTCTGACATATGTAATATTATCTGACTGATAAGTGAAAAATATCTTTTTGTATCAATGAAATGTCAAAATTATGTTTGTAGATTTTACCCCTCCTGCCCCTTTTGGGCCTCTGACAAGTTGACACATGGTCCTAAAATCCCTTTTGCCTTCATATTTTTGTCTGGATGCCCTGTAAGATTGGGAACATCCAGCTAAGCCAGGCAAACTTCAGAATACAAAATTCACATCAAGGGTTAAGTATCAATATCTTTAGGAATCTTTTTATTTTATTCTGCCAAATACCAAGCAGTGGTAGAACTCTAAATCAAGGTGTCTGTTACCTGAAAAGGATTGTTGAAGGCAGTTTCCATGCTGAATATTCACACACTCTGCTGCTACACCAGAAAATCAGCAGGCCATGGGATAACTTAGGATTTATCTTCTGGACAGAGCACAACTTGAAACATTAAATGTCAAGATTTATTGCCAAAACTGGAATGAAATCTTGCTAAATTGTATTGCAGAAATTCCCAGGAAATCTTGAGTATGAAAGACTTAAATGAAAAGATTAAAGAAAAGATAAAACCAGACAATCTGTCTAGTTTCAATAGTGAGTGATCATAAACTGAGCTGGTAGAGGTAGAGTAAATGCAACTGGATTTTTTTTTTGTCTTTTTAATAATTGAAAATATCCTCAGATGTGAGGCAGAGACTGGGAAAAAGGCCACACTCTCCAGAAATCAAAGCTCCAAGCAGTACCTGTGCCCCTCGTCGAGAACCAATCTCAGATGTGCACAGCAGGCTGGGAATCCCCAAACAAGATGTAAAAGGCCTCTACTCTGACACCAGAGAGAAGAAATCAGGTTAGTTCTGTGCAGAAAATGTCCTGCTGCAGTTCCTCTGGCTTTGGAGTCTAAGAGAAATTCCAGCAGAAAGCCACGAAGGGGTGAAGTTGTACAAAATTCAGGATAAATTAGCAAATGTTTGTTCAGAGCTTTGAAATCTAAATACATGGTGGGGTTTGGGGAGCAGTATTTTTATGGAGATGTGCTGAAGATCAAGGCCTGCTTTCAAACTGTGGGCACCAAAACAAGTGTCAGGAATTCAGGGGCACCTCAGTTGTGAATTAAACATCCTCTGCAGTTGGGGAACAATGAACAGGGCTGCCCTGAGCCTCCTGCAGCTTAATTTAATTACTCCTCAAAGCATAATCAGTTCCATGCCAAATATTAAGGTGGGAGGAGTATGAAGGGTTTGAAGAGTTGTAGGGAGTTTTAAGAATTGGTTCCTTGACTTGTTCCTCTCAGTCCTGTCTGTTTTGGTTTTTTTAAATATTTGTTTTCCATCTGCTTAGGTAATTTATGGACCAGATTGGGGTCTGCTCCGAAGACACAGGAAAAGACTCCAGAGAAAGCTGAAAACTCTGTGGCATCTCCAGAGGAAGATGACTCTGAGCTGCAGAGGGTTTGGGGTGCTCTCATTAAGGAAAAAGAACAGTCCAGGCAAAAAAAGAGTCGCTTGGATCATTTACCCTCCCTACAAATCGAGATCAGCCGGGAAAGCAGCTCTGGCTCGGACTCTGAATCATGACTGGTTTCACTGCCTGACCCTCCAGGTGGCAAAATCCTCTTTGCCCAAAAGCTGGACACTGGCAAAGACTCTGCAGTGAAGGTTCCAGAAGTGTCTCTGTTCCTTTTCTACATCAAGAGAGGCATAAACCACTTGAAACCTAAAGCAAAGACGTTTGGCTGGAGTCTGTGGCTGGCCCTGTGCTCTGGAGGGCATTGTCATCTCTGTTTATGACAGCAAACCTGTAGTGAATTGTAGCAAAACATTTTCTCCCCCGAGCTTTGAACTTCAGATGAGGCAGAGATGCTCTGTATTTTTAAGGAGACCTTTTCTGTTCTTGGTATTTTCATCATGGAGGCTTTTAACAAAAGGTTTCACACACTTCATCCAAAGAACAGGGCATTTCATGATCCAGATCATTGCCTTGCCCTTCTGGCTCTTCCCAGCACCTTTCCTTTCCTCTTGAAGTCATAACAATAAAGCTTCCTGGGTGGGCAGCCAGCAAGGATAGAGCAGGAAGGGATTGATGATCACATTCCCTTCTTCCACCACACTGAATGTAAATCCAAGTTACACGTTTTATTAGTTCAGTTCCATGTAGTTATCCCAGTGGCACCACCACAATCCAAGGAATCCTGCTCATTGATTTTGGTGATGCCACATTCTGCTGTAGCAGGGACTGAGATGTTCAGGACTGCCAAGCTGGATGTTTGACAATTGTGTAAATCCCTGAGGGTTTGGGGTTTGTTTTTTAGGTTTTTTTTGCTGTTCCACGAGGAGAGATGAGATTCCTTTCATTCCACCTGGATTATGTTCTGAAGCAATCCAACAGCTGGAGAGCATTTTTATATTTGTGAGAATCTTCCATTGGCCACGGTGAAAGCTCTGGTGGTGTTCTCCTCTGTGCTGTTCTCTATCTATGTAGAAGTGAAAGAGAAAAGGAAAACTTTAGGATCACTGTCTCCTGTCAGTATTTTGGATGTTCTTCCTGTATAGTACACGTGGATGTGGACGTGTTCCATTCAGCTTTTTTGCCTGCACATTTTCACCCCTCCCTGGGTAGGACAAGGGTTTGATCAGTGTGCAACTGCTATTTTTTTTCATGTTGCCAGTAATTGTGAGTGAGGAATAATGCAGCACATCACATTCAGGTAAACAACAGGTAGCAAAACCATTTTAATAATCTGAAGTCTGTTTGCATTGTCCCTGTTCCTTGGTTCTGTCAGTCCAAAATAATTGTGAACTTCTCTTCCCCTTTCTGCTTTTTACCAAGCAAATTTTTCCTTTTTTTTTTTTTTTCCCTATTCTTGTACTAAGTTGAAGTAGGTTTGAGGTTTCAGCAAGGAATCTGCAAAATTAACTTTTCTTATGCATGTAAAATGAAAGGTCAAATGACAGGCACAGTGACTGGAGGGGCAATCTGGGGGCTGACCAGGCTTCAAGCCTTACTCTTCCCTTGTTTTGTGACACTCATCCTTGATTTTATATTTAATTATTGAATATATAAATGTCTCATAAAAGCACTGTCGAGAGAAACTCCTGCAATGTCTGATCACTGTAATAACTCATTTTAAATGTGTGCTTTCATTGATATCCTGTGCCCAGGCTTTCCCAGAGAATCACACCCATCTCTCCAGATCCTGATAAAATTTATTTCACCGGTGTCTTTTTGCCAGTAAACCTTTGTGTTGTGTCTCTGCTTTGAATCCACTGGGACCTTTCCTTTTCCTGAAAGGAATCAACCACCTCATCCACCAAAGCTCCTGGATTATTGGGAACCCTTGTGTGGTGTTCCCATGTCAATATTCCTAATTTAAATCTGGTGAAGGATAAACTAGTGGGAATGGAGGCTCTCTGTAGTTGATCTAAAAGATGTGTGAAATCAAGCACAGGCCTGTGTTCCTGGAAAAGGCATCCTTAACTCTGCTTGTGCCTTCCAGGCTGTCAAAAATACACCTTAAATACACCTTAAAAATTCCCCCACGCTGCTCAGGACTGTGGATTTATGGTTTTGGGGAGGTTATTATTATGCTGAGCCCACAGGAGCTTAGCTGCAAGAAAAATCAAGGTTTATTGTTTAAAGGATCCATAAGAGAGGGTTTTGTAATTGAGTTTTGCTTTTTTATGGTGTACAGAGAAGCATTGAAGAGAGCTGGTATCAGCAATTCTTTCCAGCTTTGGGCTTCCTTAGTTACCTGAGCAAGTGCTGAGATTTGGTAATTAAAAATGAACTCTGAATTTTAAGTCAATGCTTTTTCCTCAGCCTTTTTACTTCCATCTATTTGATTGAGAGATTGCAAAGAGAATTTTGTTCCAAGTCCCTTTCTCTTTGTGTTCAGCTGTTTAGTCCTTACCTAATGCGTTCTTGATTTTTTTCTACTGACCTCCCAGCTATCATCACCTACAAGAATTTGATGCAGAAATTGATGTTTGATAGGGTGTTGGGACCTGTGTATTTCACTAAAATGTGTTTATGTTGAAAATTGAAAAAAAGGAGAATGTTTATGTTGACTCTTGCTGGAGATCTGTGCCTCAGAGGAAAAACAGAATTTTGGGTGATTTGTTGCTGCACCACACAAGTCCCTCTTTTAGGAAGTTTTTACTGTTTGGAAAAAGGTGGATTTTTGCTAAATAGTTCTTTAGGCTGACTGAACACGTGGTGTTGAGGGCGAAATTTTAAAGCAGAGGTGGCTTTGTGTTTCTTTTTAAAGAATGGCTGATGCACTAAACGGGGAAAAGGAAGCCTAAACACCCCTATTTTCAGTTCAAGATGACACAATATGAAAAGAATGGAACTTTTATTTAAAAACAGCCGTTCTGTTCTAAATAAAAGTGACCTGAAATCACTCCGACCTCTCCGGTTTTCCTGGAAAACGCGGAACCCGGGGCAGGGCCGCTGCTCTCTGGGGCTGTGCCCGGCCGAGGTAGACACAACAGTCCCGGCCCCGGGCTGTGGCCTCTGTCTGCTTTGAGGTGGTGCCTAAACCTGGTTTGTTTTTCATTTTGGGACGGGGTTTTTGGGTGGAGTTTGAGCCATGTGGCCCCACACGGGAGGAAATGGAAGTCCCGGCGCACCCCCGCCTGTGGAGCAATGGCACAGCCCGCCCCGCTGCGGGGTGGTACGGCCCGAGCCTTTATAAGCGGCTGCCGAAGGAGTTCGCGCCCTTTTGTCCCGTGTCTTTGGAGCCGCTCAGGTGAGGATGCATTCGGGCTCAGGGCCGGGCTCGGGGCTGCCGGGCGGGCAGCGGGAAGGCGCGGGCCCGGCTTGTGGAGCAAAGCGCCCGTAGCACTGAAGCGCTCGCTCCCCCCGCTCGGCGGTGGTAGCGGCCGCCGGGCCTGCCTGGGCCGCGCAGGCCGGGCCGCACCATTGGAGGGGCGGGGGGGGGAGCGCGGCCTCGCGGCACATGGCGGCTCTCGGCCCTTCTCCCCTCACGGCCCTTGTCCCCTCAGGCCGCCATGGAGGAGGCAGCAGCGGCACCGCGCTGGGACCCCGGCAGGGCTGCGGAAACGCCTCCCCGGTAAGTCGGGAGGGGCTCGGCCGTGTGTGTGAGGCACGGCCGGGCATCGGTGCTGAGGGACAGGGCTGTCCCTCAGGGGAGCCATGAGGGCCGTGCTGGTAACGCTGCTGTGGGGAGTGCTCCGCATCCGGCTTCATCCATTGAGT
The DNA here is from genome assembly GCA_013400315.1 of Bombycilla garrulus. Taxonomy (NCBI): domain Eukaryota; kingdom Metazoa; phylum Chordata; class Aves; order Passeriformes; family Bombycillidae; genus Bombycilla; species Bombycilla garrulus. Next base: position 25,452 of record VXBU01003346.1, on the reverse strand, counting down.
TTTATGACGCTGTGTCAGCAATTAAGTCTCTTTTTTGATTTCTTGATGTGCCAGATCCATTCTGTATAATCCAAAATCACACCCATAGCATTGGAGTGTTTTAGTTTGAAAATGGCCCATCGCAGTTTTTTAAGCTGCATTCTTACACTATGAATTTACAAAGTTACAAATTTCCTGATTGAGAATGATTTAGAGAGGATTGCTGACTACTGATGGGTGTCTGGTACAAATATTTCAGTGATTTGTATGAACATAAATGCAGGTGGAAGTACAGAGTTGGTTATGAGGGTTTGGTTTTGTTCTTGTTTTTCACTGTATAAACCTACTTGAAACTGCTGCAGAGTATTCTAGTAACACTTCTCTTGCTTTTATTCCCACAGCAGAAAGACACCTTGAAGTAAAGAGTAAGTTGAAAAGTTGGAGTTTTGGGGTTTTTTATATATATATATATATATTAAGGTGTGCAAAGTTGTTAAGAGGTTCCAGGCCTTTACAAGTCAAAAATAACCTGTAAAAATTAAATCTCAAGTTGGATAAAAACTCAATAAAAACCGATTTTGTGTCCACACAAGTTAAAGAGTTAGTGCTCCATACACAGAGTGGAGATTGTACAGCTGTTTAAAATAAAAGCTAGTGTTTTGAGTGCTTAATTAGAGGAGTTAATTAAGAGCTGTTGATGATGATAACCCTGAATAGGAAGTGCCGTCAGATGCGAGAACTGACGATACCCTTGTTCTGGTCTGAAATGCAGCTACACACAGAGCCTAAAGCTCAGAATCCTTCCTTTAGCACCCCCCAGGCAGCTTGTTGTCCATGAAAACATCTCACCTTGGTGTCCCCGTGTTCCATTTCTCTGCAGAGCCCGGCCTTCCCCTGTGGATGTGACACAACGGGGCTGGGAGCAGGTGGGGAGGTGGCCCTGGTGTGAAGGTGAGTGGTGGGTTTCAGTGCACTGTGTAGAATTCTGTACAGGTGAAATGTAAATTTACAATGATTATGTGCTATAAGGAGCTTGAGATGTGTATTTTCATGTAATCAGCGTTCCATTATTTTTTTAAGCCTGATATTTATTTCCTGATACATTTTAGGTAGAGCCTGCAGGTCTGTGCTGCCACGTGCTGGTTGTTGATGGCCACCCAGTGATGTGAGAGCTCTTCACAAGTCCCGTGGAGGGCACTGACACAGCAGAGCAGCAGTGCTGGGTGAGTTGAGTGTTCATTGTGCTCTCAGCTGAACCTGGGGGCTTTTGCCTGCAGTCTCAAAAATATTTCTGCTCTAAATGCACAATTAATAAATTTCCAGGCTGAAAAAAATTACTTGGACTAAAATACAGGCAGTAAATGCATGGGAGCAGTTGTTCCTGCGCTGTAGATAGAGATCAAGCTCTTTGTCACAATGTATCAGTTTCCCTGTGATATCATGTGATGAAACTTACCCAAACTTGCTGGAATTACCGGCAGATTGACTGGTGGTGAGAAAAGGTTTTCTGATGATATCTCACTCATTAACAAATCATTAATGGTGATGAGGGCTGGTTACCTGACCCTGTACCTGTGTTCCAGGTGCTGCTGCTGGAAACATCTCTGAGGCAGAAGGACTCCAACAAAACACCTGAGCTTGAGGATTTTGTGTAGACACAACATTTTCCTGCCTGTTGCAAAGTGGTAACAGTTAAAGTGTTTTATTATGTGTACATTAAAATATTATAAAAAAAACCAAAACACTTGTGTTTTGTCACTTTACTGCATTAAGGAATGGCTTTGCATTTTTTAATAAACACACTGGGCACTCCTATAATTTGCTGTTAAATGGTGAAAATGTACCCAGATTGCAGTGTTTACTGCAGATAATGCCAGTGGGGTTTAGTGTGCTAATTAGAGTTTAAACAAGACACCAAAGTGTAATTACTGCAGAGATCAGCCCTTTAATACTCTGACAGCCAGAGCAGCAAGTGCAGCTGCATCTGTAGCCTGTTTGCAGGCTTGCTGTTTGTCATCTTGATCTCAAACTTGAATTCCAAGTCTGCTGCAGAGGCAAAATTCAACAGTTAGGGGGAATCTTGAGAACTTGGAGATGCTTAAATGAGTTCAAACCCAGCATTTGAGGCCAGAACTCCCAATTAGCTGAATTATATCAGAATAACCTGCAGGTCATAACACTTCAGTGCTCCTAAACACCCAAACTGATGGTGCTGAGCCTTTTTCCCCCTTGATGTCAGCAAGAGGATTCTAGAGTGCATTTTGCAGCAGATATTTTGTAATTAAATTTTAATTCTTCATGAGTCTGTGGTCGCTCTGCCAAGGGAGGATCACAGTGTTCACTGCACAGCTCCAAGTGGGAGAGCTTGGGGTTGATTTTGACTTCCCTGGGGTTCATTTTGACTTTTTGGAGTTCAGGTGAAGATCTAAATGGCTTTTAATTTTGATTTTCTGACTGAAAGGTGCTGTGGGTTGGTGCTGCTCTTGTGGCACCACAGGACAGTGGCCCTGTTCCAAAAAGCACAGGTGGCTGGTGCTGTCAGGCATAAATTGCATAAAATGTAGAATTTCAGGAATTCCTCTTCAAGTTAGTATTCAGAAAAACAAGCTAAGTGTTTTTCAGAGAAATCTCCTGCTTCTAAAATGTGCACATAAATTAATTTTTTTTTCTTTCCTAGAATTACTGTAATACAGCCAGGGATTAATAAAAAACATTCTGCCTGGGCCATGGAGTAGGTAAAACATGTTTGGAATTAATTAGCTGCCCTTTATCTGAAAGGGTTTCAGCAGTATGAGGAACGGGTTACTCCACTGTTTAATTAAAATTTAAAGCTACATTCTGTTCCCAGTGTTTAAAAAAACAAAACTATTTTTGCTGATTTTAAGAGCTTGTGTACTAGAACATGTTGACATTTCTTATAACATGCACTGGGAATAAAAATGGCTTTAAAGCTCTCAAAAAGCACAAGGAATTCACCTTTTTTTAAATGTGAATCTGCAGACCGTGGGGGTAAAAGCAGCCACATGCCCTCAGCAAACAGAAATAATCAGCAAATTGTTTAATGAGCTGTTTAATTTGCTCAAGGAAGGTTTGCTGCAACTTGTTTGATAATTCTTGCTTTCTAGTGTTAGCATTCTGTCATTGAAACAGAGCAAAGTTGACCTGGGAAAACTTAAATTTTGAATTTATCTGGGTTTATTGAGGGTGCAGTTGGTGGTATCTGTTGGGGACAAGTATTCATGAGTTTCATTTTAGCATCACTTGTTTATTGTTCTCATCAAAACCAAAGTTCCTCAGCAGGGATCCTCTAACAGGCTGGGGTTTTGCTGAGATTAATGAATGGAAAAGTGTTATTTCTGTTAGAAAATGGTGCCTTTCAAACAAAACAAGTGTCCTCAGTGTTTTACTGTCATCTTCCAGGGGAGCACAGATAATTTCATGGTGCTTGAGGGGAGGGGAAACAAAACCATTCTGTTTTGATTACATTTGGAGCACTTAAAACTTCGTGTTGGGGAATAAACAGCAGACAAAAATCTGGTTTTAAAACACAATTATTTTGGATTTTGCAAAGGTTTAAAAAGAACAGTTGGCAGGAATCCCTTTGGCACTCGGCAGCAGCCAACAACCCCGAATAAATCTAAAATAGATGAAAAGATTAAAGCAGAAAGAAAGAAAATATGCAGCAAAGCAAAGAATGGCTGAGTGCCAGCTTTTAGCAATGTGAGAGATGGCAGTGCTCTGTCTCAAATCACTGTTTGACAGAAAACATGGAGATTATCCCCAAAATCTGTGTGGAGCTGATGAAGAGGGGCTGGAATTGTGGAGGAGGAGGAGAGAGGGATGCACGGGGCAGAGCTGCCTCACTGTAAATCACAAGCTTCTCATTTCACATAAACGCTGGTTATCATCCTTATTTCTTGATGAGCATTGTAAAGCAATCATATCTGCATCAGCACAAGAATAATCACTCATGCAAAGCCATAAATTACTGTAATTAATACATGCCAGCTATTAATGGCAATGTAAGGAGCAGCTCTCTCTTGGTTTGGTGGCTGCTGCTTCAGCTGAGGCACTTGGAGCTGTAGCTACTTAATTAGAAGGGAGGAAGGGATATCCTGAGTATCTGAGCTTTTTCAGAATGCAATAAATCCTAAATATTGACACTTCACTCCTTTTCCCCTCAGGGCAGGAGGAAGAGCCCTTAATTTTTTTATCCTTCGTGAGGCACAAAGGAGCTGCTGTTTTCCAGCAAGGAATAACATTGGTGTCATGCAAGAAAAAAGTGTCACAGGTTTGTTTTTCTCCCAGCTAGAGAATGGTAAATTCTTTGTTATAATTTCTGAGATACCACAGGCAGCAACTCTGAGCTGCTCAAAGCAAAAAATTCAAAATAACCGGGGGGTCTTTGGCCTTTCTCAGGCTCTGGATGTTTCTGGCACCCCATTGACCTTGTGCTGCCAGAGCTTGAGCACATTTCACGTGTTCCTGTGAAGCAGGACAAGGTTAATGCATCATTTAATGCTCTGCTAGGACAAACATTCCCCTTCTTTGTCACTTGGTGTAATTTAGTGCCTTAATTTTACGCTTGAAATCAGTTTCAGCCCAGCTGTTCTGGATGATCCTACAAGTGCTGAATGTGGTGAGGATTGAACGGGTGGGATTTGATTCAGGGTGTGCCAGGAGAGTTTATTTAAAGAACATTGGGCATTTTTTCCCCTGTGCTCTGATTCAAAGATTAGAATCTGTCCTGCTTTACCTCCTGACACTTGAGCCCACAAGATGGGGCAGTGACCAAGCTCAGAGCTGTGGAAATAAAAGAGATTTTTGCAGCCTTGAAGAAGCTTCTTTGGGGGAACTTGGTTTTACTGCTGGTTCCTTCCCTGTTTCTAATAAGATTTGCAACTTTCATTACTGTATAGAGAATGCCCTGCACAGTGAGAATGTCACTCTTTAATTAGCTGTTAATTAATGTTTCTTAGTGTTGGACCAGCACAGGCTCAGTTTTTGATGCTGTGCAAACTTGCAGTCATGGTCCCAGCCTGAAAATGTTCCTGCTCTTGAGTGTGATGAGGAGCCAAAGGAGTTAAAGCTCATTTTTATTTAATAAAAATAAAAGATGATTTGCTCTTTATTACCTTTCCCTCCCATGCAGCTCAGGAGCTGCCAGGCTGTGCCTGCTCCAGGTGGATTTTGAGTCAATAAACACCCCCAGCCCAGCACCTGTGTGGAACTGAAACCTGAACAAAATGCAAATGAGAAAATCACTTAGTGGAGACTGATTTCAAATCCCTGCTGTTTTAATCAAATAGAGATGTTAAAAGTTTAATCTCCTATAATTAAGACTTTTGTTTGTTAGACTCCTGTTAGTTTTTACAACTCAATACTTGGATTTTTTTCCATAACTTTTTTTTTTTTTTGTGTGTAATGGTTTGTGGTAAAATCATTGCACAGCACAGCTGCAACACAAATTCTAAACAAACAATGTTTCTGAAGCTGCCTATTGCTTTCTGCTGGGCTCTTCTTGGTTTTTCTTTATAATTCCAATTTATTTCCCAGATTTTTGAATTCCTTTCTTGCTTGTACTTTCTGAGATCTTGTAGAATAGTTATTCTAGGTTTGATTTTCTTGGGTTATTGTGTATTCTGTGCACTTGCAAACTGTACCTAAAGATTTGTTAGTGTTGCCTTTGGGTTTGTTGGGTGCTGTTATCCCTGTGGAATAAGCTTGAGGCTTAACAGCACATAAAAGACAAACTTCCAGCTAAGCCTGAGGTTATCAGCCATAAAAAAACCCAATATTTTTTGCCTGGATAGCTGAAACTTTATTAATAAACACCTGAGTCAAGGTAATAGTGGTACCAATGATAATTTGGTTATCAGCTGATAAGACAGCAAGTGCAGTGCTTGGGTGATCTGTGAGCTGCTTAATGCAGCTCCCAGCAGCAGCTGAAATATCCAATATAAATGTTTTACATCTGTGCCTCCATCTGATAATCCTGCAGCAGTCTGCAGTGTTCCACATCCCCTCATTACAGATAAAAACTGGAGCTTGGAGCCGTGCTGGGAGCAGCCAGAGGATTTGGTCAGTCTTGGATAAAGCAATTCTCCTGAACTGTGTCAAATCAGGTATTTCATTCCTTTCAAGCATGGCAGTAAATAACAAACTCTTTGTGCTGAGTGAAATGCAGGGGATACCTGCTGGGAAGATGATGGGAATTGTTTGAAAGCTGGGACTGAGGTGGGAGCTTTGAAATGCACAGTGATGGGAAGGCCCTGCACCAAGGTACCTGTACTTTAAATTTAATTTAATTTAATTTAATTTCATCTATCCAGTCACCTCCTCACCAGCCTGTTTGCTGCTGGGCTTGCAGGAGGTGAAATAAAGCTTCAGTGTCAGGGCCAGGCTGTTTGGAAATGCAAAACAGGAGCTGCATCAAGGGCAAGGGATTTCAAAGGTGCTGCTTTTATGCTTCAAAAAGGTCTTTGGAGATGACAGCAACAACGTGGTGTCACTTGGCAGCAGCTCAGAGGTTAAAGCTGAGGCAAAAGAAGGGTTTCAGGGAGGAGAACAGGGCTGAAGAATCACCAACACCAAAATGTTTGAAGAATGGATGTGGCCCCAGGGTGAGGGGACAGCTCTGGGCTGGTAGCTGCCCCTGCCCTGGAAGTTCAGCCCATTTTGGGGTCAGTACAGAAAAAAGTAGAATATTTGCATTTCAGCCCCCAGCTCTGCTGTTTCTGTACCTGTGGTGCAGGGGAGCTGCAGGAAAGCACAGCTTGGGAAAATCCTGAGCCTTGGAATCCACAAACAAGCAGTGGGTACAGTGGAGATGAAACAACAACAAAAAAAGGATTGTGAAGTTCTCTTGGAAAGTGATGTGTAAATGCACACAGCCCCAAGCAGAGGCCTTTTATTTTGTCTGTTTGAAGCCTGTCCACCTCTGGGATTTTCTGCCTGTTTCTCCACATGCAGAACTCCCCAGCAGTGGAATCCTGGAGGATCAGGGTCAGTGTCCTGGGGCAGCAGGTGCCAGAGTGGGATTAATTCTTTCCTGCCTTGTTTTTTCATTTTTGGAAGAGCTGGAATTGCAGCTCTTACCTGGACTGGGTTACGGGACAAGGAGAGCTGCCAGAGGGAAGCTCAGTCCTGTGCTGATGCAGGATTTTCCACAACTGTTGTAGCCCAACATCCCATCATTTTCCATCCACCCCTGAGTCTCTGGGTGTCCATTCCAGGAATCTGGGCTGTAGTAGGATGCTTTGAGGTTTTAATGATGCAGATTGTGGTTGGGATGGCTGTGAGTGCTGCTTGCAAAATCCCAATCACAAAATCCCCAAATCCTTGCCCACCCCCAGAGGAGCCCTGGTTCAGCCTGGAGAAGGACAGAGCTGACAGGGAGAGCCAGAACAAAGTGATTTTACAGCACACACCTTGAAACTCCAGTGATAAATGCCCAGGCCAAGGCTTCAGTGAGTTACATATTGATATTTCTCTCCTCTTTTGTAAACCTCAAACCTATTTGTCCTTCCCAAAACAGCTCCCTGAGAGCTGCCACGTGCACCAGGCTCACTGGAGGCTGGGATTGCTCATCCCAACCTGCTGGATGCAAAACACCCCACAGGTTTATTTTCTCCTCAGCCTGAGTTAATTAAGCAGCAGATAAGGAAGATGGCCCAGAAGCCACAGGATCAATAAGCCATTAGGAGCCAAGAAAACTCAGCAAACTGCACACGTAATTAAAGGCTGTGGTGAACAGGTTGCATCTTTTCTGACTCTATTAAATCAGGGCTTCATTTTTATGTAAAACCATCAGCTGAGCTGAGGGTAAAACCAGCTGTGTATTTACAGAGGGGGGAGATGAAAATGCACACCCAGAACTGCCAGGAAAAAAAAACAACAAAACAAACAAACAAACAA
>VXBU01003346.1:6965-17497 GCA_013400315.1 Bombycilla garrulus | reverse complement strand
AAAAAAAAAGAAAAAAAAAAAAAGGAAAAAAACATCAATCAGGGGTAACTGAGCCATGGGATGATGGAGTTGTCACATAAAAGATGACACTTTATTCCTAAATACCTTTCCTGCAGTGCCAGCCTGGGATCCAGGATTCCTCCTGGAGAACAAACCCTGTGCTGACATTTCACAGAAACACAGATCCCAGAGGGGTTTGTCTTGGAGGAGACCTTAAAGCCCATTTCATTCTGCTGTAGGTAGGGTAGGACACCTCCCACCGATCCAGCGATATCCATCCATTAATTCATGCTAATTAATGAATGAATATTAATGTTAATGTGCCTGGAGCTGGCCCACCCCTAGGAAGTGAGACTGGAGCCTGGCTGGAGGCAGGCAGAGCACGGTGAGGGATGGCTCTGCCCTTCAGAATTTCCTGTTGAAGACATTTCACAGAGCTGGAAAGCTGCTCTGCTCTCACTGTGTACAGCCTGCTGTGGGAATCGTCCCCCAGGCCGAGAAAAACCCCACTGCCCTTGGAGTGGAGGAAAAGAGGGATCACAGGATGAGACCCTTGTGCCAGGGAGGTCAGGAGCAGGTTTCACCTGCTGCTCACCAAGGAACGTTTCACTGCAGAGCTTGGGTCAGTTGTTTTTACCCCTTTCTCCCAAGCTTTGATGGGTGAATTCTGCTAATAAGGTCAATTAGTTTCCTTGGCAATAGCAGAGCCCAGCTGATGGAGCAGGGGAGCCTTTGTGTTTCCAGGACACGAGCTCACAGAGCTCCTGCTGCTGCTGAAAGCGGGGCTGATGGAGCCCAGGGAGCCCTGGGAGGTTTTTGCCCCTGTCCAAGGGCAGTTTCAGTGGGATAACCCAGCGTGGTGGCACTGCCCGGGGCAGCCCCCGCCCACTGCTGCCTCTCCTGGGGTCCCTTAACCCTTCAGGTCACTTTTTGGCTCCTCTGGGAAAGGTTTGAGCAACTTTGGGTTGACATTTGCTGACCTCTGCCCCTGAGCAGCAGCGATGGTTTTGGCCCAAGGATTTTGAGCTTCTGGACATCCCCATGAGCGTTTTTGTGTCTCCCTCTGCCCTCCCACACCCTCCCTGTTTGGGGGTGGTTTTTCCCAGCCCTTTCCTGCTCCCAGCCATCCTCTGGGAATGTAACCCTGATTTTGAATGAATAACCGCCTCCAAAAACACAGACAGGCTTGGTGCAAACTCTTCCCAGGTCACCCAGCTGGCAGGAGCTCTCTGGAGCGTGGCACCAGCCCTTTCCTGCCTCCCTCATCCCTCTCTCATTCCCTGCCTGCTGTTTCCATTCCCCTCTCTGTGCGCTCCCCAATCTGCACAGAATGATTTCCAATTCCATTTTTGTTGCTGAGGGCATAAATCTCCTCCTCAGAGTGGTTTGCTTCATGCCCAGGCAGAGCTGTGGTGCTGCCTGAGAGAGAACCAACCAAGTTAAGCTGAGGAGTTTTATGCTTTATTTATTTTATGGTGGCCCTTTCCTCCTCTCCTTGACAAGAAACGATCTCACTGTGCTTTAATATTCTAACAGCAGCGATTTTCAGTCCTTGAATCCTTCATGGAAGGCCAGTTAAAAGCTGCTGATCCAAAGCAGGAGCCCAGGGAACATTGATTAGATGTGGAGTGAGCCCTGCGCTTGTTTTGATGTTGATGAGCTGGGAAGGGAAGCGTCTCACTCTGCTTTCTTTAAAAAAAAAAACAAACAAAAAAACCCAACCAAAGCCCACTCTGTGCTGAGCCCACAGGATCATCATTATCCTGAAGTGCACTAAGTGGATAATTGAGCTAATCCACACTGTGAGGAAGGCACCGATGAGCCAGAGCTTTTATAACCAACTCTCTCTACAACAGCTCTGGTTTGTTTGGTTTTTTTCCCCTTTTTTCCATGAAAGTAATTTGGTGCATCCTCCAGCACGCACGGATGTGTTGATAAAAAGCCTTTTCTGTCTCTCTCTCTGTCTCAGAAGGGCTAAATCCTCTCTGGGCACTGGGGTTTTGTCAGTACCAGGGGAGCAGAGGTGGCTCGAGCAGTGCAACACCTGCACAGGACACAGGCTGTGGGATCTCCCTTCGGAATACTGAAATGATTTCTGCAGGGCCTGACGTGTTTCCCAGCAGGTGGAGGCTGAGCTGCAGGGAAATGTGGCAGGAGCAGCTCCTGGGTGGTTTTTGTCCCTGAGGGAATGGAGCAGAGCAGGGATAAAGGATGCAGAGCTCTGAGTGCAAAGTGCCTCTGGTTGGTGAATTTGTGACCTGAGGAGTCCAAGCAGCTCCTCAGGCCCTGGGTCCTGGGCAAATTCTTAGCAGGGAATAAAAACCTCGCAGCAAGGAGCTCGTGATTTCAGTCATTTAAACAGAGAGTTGTGCATGAGGAGGGAGAGCCCTGAGGCACCTGTGTAGAAAGAAGAAATTGCTGCAGTTTCTTTTTTTTTTTTTTCTTTTTCTGCAAAGAGAAATCTTGTTCTTGATTAAATCCCCCTGTGTTCCCCCCACCTCCTTGGCCCCCATGGTTTGTTGCTGTGAATAAAGAGCCTTTTTTCCTTCAGTGCACTGATATTGGAGATAAACACCCTGTGGAGCACTACCCCACTCTCAGCATTCCTTTCCCCCGCGTTACTCGACACACTGGCAATATTTAAAATTTAAAAGATTCTTTTAGGATGCTTCTGTGTGCACCTTGTGCCCGCCCTGAAGAATCCAGCCCATAAACTGAGCTCTTTGTTTCTCCAGACCACTCTCAGCACTGCCTTGTCCTCTGTTTTTTCCTGGGCATTCAACCTGGACAGAGGAAAAATTAATAAAAAAATACTGTGTCTTTATTAAACATTATCATTTATTTTTGTTTATGGATAGCTCCTTTATTTCAAACAGAAATGTTCCATATTCACTGGAAAGTTTGGTTTTTTTTTTCATGCCTGTTGGAAAGAGTTAGAATTTAAAAAAAAACAAACAAACAAACAAAAAAACAATAAGGAAAAAAGGCTTGGATACATGCAAATCATACTGAGTGTTGCCAAATGTATTAAAAGTAGCAGAGTTTTTTCTAAGTTACCTTCTTGCAGATGGAGGACAAACAACCACTGGCAGCCTGAAGCCCCTCTGGAAAAATGGACAGAGCCAATGGGACCAAAAGTCTGTTTGCACCCAAAAAAAGCCAAGCTGGGGTCACTGCTGGGAGCTGCTCAGGGGCAGAAAGAGGCAAAGGGAACCAGCTCTGCTCCTGGGAACACCAAGGACAGGAAGTTTTTGCTGCTTTCCTGCCCTCCCCCAGCTTTGGGATCCAATGAAATTCTGGTTCCAAAAAGCCAAAGTGCACATTCCAGCACCGCTGCTCTGGGGGGATCCATTTCCCACGGAAAACACAAGAAACCCAAAGCTCTGTCTCATTAAAAACTGCAACATTTTAGAAACAAAGCACTTCTGCTCAGGGGGGCAGCAGCCATGGCCAGGTGACCCCAAGGCTTTCTGAGCTTTCAGTCCCAGCTGGTTGTGTGGCAGTGAGAGAGGGGATGAAGCCCAGGGTTGTTTCACCTTTTTTAACCCTTCAGTGCCGTGGTTTCTTTTTGTCAGTGATGCTCCTGAGCCCTGACTCCAGGATTTGTGTGTCCCTCCCACCGTGGATCAGATGCTCCCGTTAAAAGCTCAAGAGATTTTCCAGCTGGTGGGAAATTGTGTTTTACTGAATAAATCCTGGGCAGGCACAGGTGCCAGCCTGGTTCTGGTAAGGCTGGAGGGTGAGGGTGGTGTCCAGGCACGCTGCAGGCTGGGATTTAACCCTGCCCCAGGAAACAAAGCTCTCCCTCTGGGCTCACAATACTGAGAGGAACACCCCTGGTGTGTGTGTGAGCAGACTTTTGACTCCTGATTTGTGTGAGAGCGGGTTTTTAATGCCTAGTTTTTGTGTGAGCAGGTTTTTGACCCCTAGTTTTTGTGTGAGGAGGTTTTAGACCCCTGATTTGTGTGTGAGCAGGTTTTAACCCTTGGTTTTTGTGTGTGACCAGATTTTAAACGCATGGTTTGTGTGTGAGCAGGTTTTTGAGCCCTGGTTTGTGTGTGAGCAGGTTTTTGACCATTTGTTTGTGTGTGAGCAGATTTTTGAGCCCTGTTTTTTGTGTGAGGAGGTTTTAGACCCCTGGTTTGTGTGTGAGCAGGTTTTTAACCCTTAGTTTTTGTGTGTGAGCAGATTTTAAACCCCTGGTTTGTGTGAGAGCAGGTTTTTGAGCCCTGGTTTCTGTGTGAGCAGGTTTTAACCCTTGGTTTTTGTGTGTGAGCAGATTTTAAACCCCTGGTTTGTGTGTGAGCAGGTTTCTGTTGTGTCTCAGCAGCCACACCTCTCAGCAGTGGTTCCTGAAGTCAGGAGTGGGAAGGATTGAAGGTTTATCCCTTTGGGGTGGCCGCTGTCTGTCCAGGACACGCTGAGATCCAGCCCTGAGGAGAGGGAGCCCTTCCCTCCACAGCCTGGGCACCTCCCTGCTCCCTTTCCCTGCCCTTCCGAGGTGTTGCAGCCCCTTGGAGATACATTTCTGAGAGAGCCGAAAGCACAGCACACCACTAATGCTTCAAAACACCCGGCCAGCTTTTAGAAAACACAAACACTCCACGCGATCACTTTGACGTGTTCTTCGAGAAGAAAAATCACTGACATCCGCGGCACAGGGGGGAGGCAGCGGCTGGGACTCCTGGAGCATCCGGGAGCGGGAACAGAGCCCCTCAGCTCCGAGGTTTTAAGTCATCCTTGCTCAAGGTGCCCACCCGAGGGCTGGACATCATGTCTGTGCCGTGGCGGCACCTCGCTCTGAGGCAGCGAGCTCCCCAGCCGCGGTTCTTCTGTCCGTGTGCTCCGAGCCCGTGCTGCCGGCCCGGCCCGGCCCTGCCCTCAGCTCCTCCCGGCTGTCCCCCAGCCCCTCCTGCCCCTCCAAATCACTGACCTGACCCTCCCCGAACTCCAGGATGGTCGGCAGATTGCCCTGCTTGGGGCAGCGCCTCTTCAGGCTGACCAGGAAGGGTTGGGGCAGCGAGAAAATATCCACGTTGTTGCCCAGGTCGATCCAGGTGACGCTGGGGAACTTCTTGGGGTCCTTGAGGGTCTCGGTGAGGTCCCTGAGGATGGCCTTGGTGAGGCGGTTGCCGTTCAGGGCCAGCGTGGTGAGGCGGGGCAGGCCGCACAGCGCGGGCAGCAGCTGCAGCAGCATCTCGTCCGTCAGCTCGGTGAAACACAGCTCCACCGTGTCGATGTGCTCCGAGCTGTGCTCCAGGTAGGACGTGACCCTCTCCAGGTCCTTCAGGGTCAGGGGGATGCCCGACAAGTCCACGGTGTTGTCCTGGGGTTTGCCCATCAGCACGGCCTTCAGGCTGCGGGCGGGGAAGGACAAGGGTTAACGGGGAGGGCTCTGGGCGCTCCCGAGGGCAGGAGCGGGAGCTGTGGGCCGGGATGGGGGAGGCAGGGGTCTCTGAGGAACTCGGTATTTCTAACTGATTGCAGGAACTTTGAATAAAAGACCCCTGTCTCGCAGAAGAAAAAACTTCAACTACTGCTTCAACGTCAACAACAAAAATACGAACAGCCCGCTATCTCTGCTGCTACTGTTCAAAACCCTTCACTAAATTACTTTTAACACGAACTTTTACACTCAAACTCACATTTCAAGACTAATGCATTTTTACAATAATGACTGCTGCTGTTCAAAACCCCTCACCAAAATACTTTTAACACGAACTTTTACACTCAAACTCATACTTCAAGACTAATGCATTTTTACAATAATGACTGCTGCTGTTCAAAACCCCTCACCAAAATACTTTTAACACGAACTTTTACACTCCAACTCGCATTTAAAGACCAATGCGTTTTTACAATAAATGACTCTGTAACAATCGACAACTACTCATGTCTCTTGAATGGCTCCCCACAAAACAATTCAACAGGTATGGGCAGGAATTTTCTTTCATGGAAGATTCCAGCTGGGATTCCTGGGGGATGTCCAGCAGCTCTTCCCTGGAGGGTGTCTGTGCTGCTGGGGCTCACAGAGACATTTCAAGGCTGTTTCATGAGGAGCCCACATTCAAACCCCATCATTCAGGAGTGTGAAGTTCATTTTTACAACTCCTAGGATAAAGAGGTTATCCCGGCTTTTCAGAGCCTTTCCTGCTGATTTTAAAGGTGCAAAAAAAAGGGCGAGGAAGCTCTTGATTAGACAGGCAGGAATTGCTGCTGTGATATATCTCATTAGGAAGCTCTGTGAGCAGGAGGACACGTTTTTTGTGGGAAACTGAGACCCCAAGCTTTGCAAACGAAGAACAGACACCTCCAGGCTGGTCTGATCCCATTGTCAGTGTGTCAGACCTGCTGTCTCTTCAGTCTGACCGCAGAGATGAGCCCTACAAGAAACCCTCAGATAAATTCATTCTCACAACGGCCCTACAGAGATTTATCAGCACGAGCTAGGCTGGAGTTTCACAATTTATCTCCAGCAAAGCCCTGCTGGCAAACCAGCTGCTGAGGAGCTTTTGTTAATGAATTATCCTGGACAGCTGAGGGGGTGGAAGGAGCCCTGTGACCGCTGTGTCAGCGTGGTGGCCTCAGGTGTCCCCTAAGCTGGCCAAGGAATGTGAAGCTGTGCAGAATTCTGTGGTGCTGCTGCTCCAGCTCCTCTGGGAGTGTTTTCTCCAAGCTGCCTGTGAGGGATGACTGCCCAGAGATTCCCAAGAAGAGGGAAAATGGGAGTTTTACCCCAAAAATCCATCCCTATAAGCTGTGGGCAGTTAAATCCAGAGCTGCTCCAGATCCAGAGCTTTGGTGCTGGCAGCTGCTTCTCTCGGGTATCTACAGCCACGTCATTTTTTGGGAGCAGCCCCGTGTGGGACTAAAGTAACAAACTTTACCCACCTAAAAAACCCCAAATTCCTCATCTTGCAGTCTTTGAGCACCAAAGCAGCACCTCACTCCCAAATAAAGCACAGAGTACCCCTGAGAATCAGTGATAACCATTTAACAGCATGGCTAAAACACAGCCAGGGATTGATCCTGGTTTTATTCATTTTTTCCTGTAATTTCTTGTGAGATGTCTGGTGTGGCTTTAAATAAGCAAAATTAAGGAGATAAAAAAGGGGGAGTGGGGACAGCTTCAGGACAGCTCTTCTAGTATTTTTTTTTTAATTATCTATTTATTTTCCTTGTTTTCAGCTGCTTTCAGTATTGCTGCACAGTTTTTTCCCTAAGAGCCAGCCGGGAAAAGAGGATTTCTCACGGGGGTCCCATCCTTTTCTCCCTGAGAGGGATTTAGCTGCTACCCCCTGGAACGATTGATTCTCTGGTACAAAACTGCCTTTTCACCCTGCTGAGGAGCAAAAAAAATCCCCTCAATCCTCGGGTCAGAGCGGCCCTGGGCTGGTTCTGGGGGAGGCTTTGCCCTCCTGCCCCCGGGGAACCAAGAAACCAAACCCCAAACAGGATTTCATCCAAACAATCCCGTGGCCATTCTGAGCCAGCCCGTGGAAATAAGGTGGGTAATTATTGATTTATTTATTTATTTAACAAACAGATGGAAAAGCTCCGAGCTCTGCCATAAAAGTTGGCCACAGAACGGGCCCAAATCTCAGGGGGAAAATCTTAACCATTAAACAAATCCCTCTGGGCTTTCATGAGGGATCAGTTACACCCACTTGGTTTCATCCTCACATTTTACAAGGCTGTTCCATAGGGAAAACACTGATTTTTTATTTTTTTTCCCCCTCCAGCTGGGGTTTTGCCCAATATAACACCAGGATTGGGAATAGAGCCCTTCACTAAGCTCACACATTGGCAGGACGCTGATTTATCCACGCTCACGCTGAGCTAAAAGCTCTCTCCCTTGGAATCGGATCAGAAAATGTTGTCATAAACAGCAATATTGATGTTTAGATCAAAGGGAATTAAAAGGAAGGGGTTTCCTCCTGGTTTAAACTCGTGGCACTGCTCCCAAGCACTGCACAAATGGTGACACGAGTCGTGCTCTGAAGGAAAATTGGGATGTTCAACCCAATTCCTTGCAGGGCAAAGGAGCAGCTCAGGGAAAATGAAGAGGCAGCCCCAGAGAGTGAGGAATTACAGCAGGAAATTTATAAAGACACCTGGTGAGAAAACTATTTATGAAAATGACAGCAAAAAATTATTGGACGGAATGAGTCAGCCAAAAAAAACCCCAACAAGACAAATAAAAGATCAAATCCTGAGATAAAAGCTTTGTCCTGAAGTAATGGTGGCAGCAAGGGTCGGGATTAAGGTGCTTTTCCAAAATTCCGGCTCCAAATGATGGCAGTGAAACACGGGGCTGGAATTTGGGACAGGAAGGAATAGAAACAAATGCTGCAAATTCAGTGAGAATTTGAGTAAAGGGTTGAGAATCAGTGACACCCACAGGGCTGTGTCACCCACAGGGCTGTGTCACCTTACAGAGTGTCACCCCACAGAGCAATGTCACCTCACAGAGAGTGTCACCCCACAGAGCAGGGACACCCCACAGTGTCACCCCGCAGAGCAGTGTCATCACACAAAGCACTGTAACCCACAGAGCAGTGCCACCCCCCAGAGCAGTGTCACCCCAAGAGCAGTGTCACCTCACAATGTCACCCCCAGAGCAGGGACACCCCACAGATCAGTGGTATCCCACAGAGCAATGTCACCATACTGTGCAGTGTCACCTCACAGTGTCACCCAGAGAGCAGTGACACCACAGAAAGCAGTGCCACCCCAAAGAGTAGGGACACCCACAGAGCAGTGACACCTCACAGTGTCACCCCACAAAACTGTCACCCCACAGAGAAGTGACACCCCATAGAGCAGCGACATCACACAATGGCACTGCACAGAGCAGTAATGCCCACAGAGCTGTGTCACCTCAGTGTCACCTCACAACGTCACCTTCACAGAGCAGTGTCACCTCACAATGTCACCCCACAGAGCAGTGCCACGCACAGATCAGTGTCACTCACAGAGCTGTGTCACCTTGCAGAGAATGTCACCCACAGAGCAGTGAAACCAACAGTGTCACCTCCTAGAGAGTGTCACTCACAGAGCAGGGACACCCCACAGTGTCACCTCACAGAGAGTGTCACCCACAGAGCTGTGTCACCCTGCAGAGCAGTGTTAGCCCACAGTGTCACCTCACAGAGCAGTGACACCACACAATGTCACCCCACAGAGCACTGTAACCCACAGACCAGTGCCTCCACACAGATCAGTGCCACCCACAGCACAGTGTCACCTCACAGTGTCACCCCACAGAGCAGTGACACCACACAATGTCACCCCACAGATCAGTAATGCCCACAAAGCAGTGTCACTCACAGAACAGTGTCACCTCAGAATGTCACCACACAGAGCAGTGCCACCCACAGATCAGTGTCACCTCACAGAACAGTGTCATTCACAGAGCAGTGCCACTCACAGAGCAGTGTCACCTCACAGTGTCACCCCATAGAGCAGTGACACCACACAATGTCACCCCACAGAGCAGCATCACCCCACAGAGCAGTGTCACCACACAAAGCACTGTAACCCACAGAACAGTGTCTCTCACAGAACAGTGTCACCCCACAGAACAGTAAAACCCACAGTGTCACCTCATAGAGAGTGTCACCCACAGAGCAGGGACACCCCACAGAGAGTGTCACCCACAGAGCAGTGTCACCTCACAGCGTCATCCCACAGAGCAGTGTCACCCACAGCACAGTGTCACCCCATAGAGCAGTGTCACCCACAGGGCAGTGTCACTCACAGAACAGTGTCACNCCCCGCGCCCCCAGCCCCGCTGTGTCACCTCCCCTCAGTGTCCCTGTGTCACTCAGCCAAGGAACCCAGTGCCATTGGTTTTGTCCCCCTGGCCCTGTCACTGTCCCCAGCGGGGACAATGGAGCAGCAGCCGCGGGTTCCTGGGTTGGGATGGGGACGGGAGGGGAAGGTCCTTGCTCTGTTTCACAGCCATCATTTCCCCCTCCCCTCAATTCCTCAATTTGTTTTTATTTCCTGCTAAACANCCACACAAAGCACTGTAACCCACAGAACAGTGTCTCTCACAGAACAGTGTCACCCCACAGAACAGTAAAACCCACAGTGTCACCTCATAGAGAGTGTCACCCACAGAGCAGGGACACCCCACAGAGAGTGTCACCCACAGAGCAGTGTCACCTCACAGCGTCATCCCACAGAGCAGTGTCACCCACAGCACAGTGTCACCCCATAGAGCAGTGTCACCCACAGGGCAGTGTCACTCACAGAACAGTGTCACCTCACTGAACAGTGTTACCTCACAATGTCACCCCACAGAGCAGTGTCACCCACAGAGCAGTGTCACCTCACAGTGTCACCCCACAGAGCTGTGTCACCCCAGTGCAGGGCTCATGTCTGGACTCCCTGGCCTGGGAGGGCTTTCCCAGCTGTGCTTCTGATCCCATGGAGATGCCACCACCCCTGTGCCACTGTGTCACCCCTGTGCCACTGTGCCACCCCCAACTGTGCCACCCCCGACTGTGCCACCCCCATGCCACTGT
>VXBU01003345.1:106507-131678 GCA_013400315.1 Bombycilla garrulus | reverse complement strand
CCCCCCACATTCAGCTATTGCCAGAGTTAGTATTTTTACCCATCATTTTGCTATAACAAGCAAGCCAGCCTCTCAAAAAGGGGAAGTCTGCAATGCCTGTGTCTTCATGGAAAAGAACAGGATTTCAAAGAAAAAATGAAGTGTTCTTCATATCCTCTGACAGAGTTCAAGCTAATGTTTCTTGGACTTAATATGGACAGAGATGTGTACTTGTTTTACATATACCTGGTAATTTCTCATTCCTAGGATCATAGGCCCAGTTTGGGTTGGAAGTAACATTAAAGATCGTCTTGTTCCATCCCCTCTGTCATAAACAGGGACACCTTCCACTAGATGAGGTTATTCAGTGCCCCATCCAGTCCAGCCTTGAACACTTCCAGGGATGGAGCTTCCGCAACTTCTCTGGTCCACCTGTTTCTGTGCCTCACCATCTTCACAGTGAATAATTTTTTCCTTATATCAAATCTAAACTTGTTCTCTTTCGGTTTAAGGACACAGCTTGTCCTGTCCCTATCTGTCCATGTAAAAAATCCCTCTCTGGCCTTCTTGGAGGCCCCATTTAAGTCTTGGGAGGCTGTTCTAAGATCTCCCCAGACCCTTTTCTCCCCAGAGCCGTCCCAGCTCTCTCAGTTGCTCTCCACAGGAGGGGTGCTCCAGTCCTGTGACCATCTTTGTGGGCCTCCTCTGGACATGCATCTATTGGTCCATGTCCTTCTTATTATATTGGAGGGCCCCAGAGACAGACACAGCCCCCACTCCAGTTGGGGTGTCACAAGAGCAGAGTAGAGGGGCAGAATCAATTCCCTTGGCCTGCTGGCTATGGCTGCTTTTTATGCAGCCCAGATTGCTGTTGGCTTTCTGGGCTGCAAGTGCACATTGATGGGTCATGTTGAGCTCCCAATGAATTAATTCCCCTGCCTGTTTTGATACTAGGAATTTTCCCAACCCAGGTGGAGGGCCTTGCACTTGGCTTTTTTGAACTTCAAGAGGTTTGCACAGGCCCACCTCTCAAGCCTGTCCAGGTCCTTCTGGATAGCGTCCCTTCCTTTGTGTGTGTTAACTGTGCCACACTGCTTGGTGTTTTGGCAAACTGGTTGAGAGTGCGCTCATCCCACTGTCCATGTCACTGACAAAGATGTTACACGGCACCAGTCGCAATACTGACACCAAAGGAGCACCAGTCACCACTGGTCTCTTGCATATTGAGCTGTTGACAAAAACTCTTTGATTGTGACCATCCAGGCAATTCTTTATACCAGGTGTTCATCAGAGAAATCGATGTTTCTCCACTTAAGAGACAAGGGTGTCCTGAAGGACACTGTCAAGTGCTTTGCCTGAGTCCAGTTGTGCTTCCCTTATCTACCAATGCTGGAACCCCTTCATAGAGGGTCACCACATTTGTCAGGCACAATTTGCCCTTAGTAAAGCTATGTTGGCTGTCACCAATTACTTCCTTATTTTCCATTAACCTTAGCATAGTTTCCAGGCTTCTTCACCACCTTGGCAAGCATTCCATGATGTTTATACTTTCTTCTTGTCTGTGAGTTACTCCTCTAATACATCTTCTTGCACTATTTTTTTTGCAAGGGTAATACTTTTACAAGTTTTCTCTTATTGGAAGTATAGGCAGAGCTTTGGAACCCTTCATCTTCAGAAATATTATAATTAGAATTTAGAATTTGCTGAGAGTCCTTGTACAGTATCAATTAACTGGTTTTCACTAAGTATTTGGAAAGACCTTGTAGCTTCATCAACTCTACTGACCTCAGCTAAGAATCCTGTGCAAACAAAAAGAAAATAGGTTTGTCCCAAAGGAAATATCACTAAATTCATACACTTTTCTTTCAATACTACTCGTGGTGTTTACTAGCAATTTATTCTGTGTATTTTGATTTTAGTAACTCATTTAAAATTATGACTTTTGTATTATTTCTGTGTATATGCTTACCTTGCATTGGCCAGGGATCCTGTAGGAATGGCTCTGAACAGATTTATTCTTTCACGGCTGTCAACCTGAAGATTCAACTTTCAAGGAAAAAATATCTGAGTGTATCTCACCTGCATTACTAATTCATTCATAAGTGTTATAAGCTATAGTCAAAACTTAAATGCTATTATTTTGAGATAGTAAGGAAGAGTTTATCCACAAGAAGCTAGCGATATACAGAGCCACTTCTTACAATTAATTTGAACAAGTCAGCAAACAAAAACAGGCTATTGGGCCTTCAAGAGTACAGTACTGTCTTAACTATCTCTGGTGTTACTTGAACATTTTCTACCCTCTAGTGAAAAATTACTCTTGCAAAAGCAGGTTGATGAGATGCTCTTTAAATCTATGAATTATGACAAATTGGGTAAGAAGTTTATTTCTACTGCTGCATGTAAATTGGTAAGTTTACTTGTCATTTTTCCCATCCAAGTTTTTCATTGGTCCCTGATGCATAGTTACAAGGCTGTTTAAAAACTTATTGTTATGAACTTCCTCATTTTAAACAGTCCTTGACATTGTAGAAAGCAAGTAAAACAGTTTTTGATTGAAAAGAGCACTTCAGGGAAAAGAAAGTCATGGCTGAAATTCTGACAAATCCTTTGAGAAAAAGAACTGCCTTATGTTCTATATTTTATGGACAAAGTTAGCTGAAGTGTATATGGCAAGGAGAAGAGGTTGAAAGTAGTGTTATAAGTCTTTAGTTAAAGATTTTTTGCTCTTTGTTCTGCACAATGTTGGACAGTTTAGCACAACAAAATAAAATAATCTCTCTCTGAGAGGGGTCCAAATAGAAGTACCAAATTAGTACTGAGAGGAAAAAAAACCCAAAAACCTATCCATCTTCTTATATTACAAGTCCCCATACAAGAGTTAGTCAGTTAGTATTTATTAAACAAATAAACCTCTAGCTTGTCAGTTTCCTAGAGATTTTATGGCCTGAGAGGGAGGAAAGCAGAGTGCTTATAACTGAAGGAAGAGCAGAAATTAAACAGGCAGAAATGATTGAGAGCTGCAGAAGAAAGGTGATTTGAAGCATGGATGGATTCATTATCACCACTTTTCTCAATAGATTTTTCCTTCCTACTCCCAAAACAGCAGGAACAGACTTCTTTCTTGTTTAAACTGATTTCAGTATTGGGGAGGGGAGACAAGGCTTTGCTGTCTTTTGAACTACACTTGCTTTATGTGAAAAAGAGTTTTATAATTACAGTTTTGAGAAGGAAGACACTAGAAGCTGAACCCTTTTTCTCTACTGAGTTTATTTCTATAGAAATTGTTAAATAAGTAATGGAAGAAAATAGTGTATCATCCCTTTTTTACCTCGCACAGCATAAGTCACATTGACGTTAAGAAACAGGATGCTGAACGGCTCTCTCTCCTTCCTTCGATTCAGAAGGTAATAGGGAGCAGCAGGAGATGCAGTTCTGCATCTTTTTTTTTTTTTTTTTCTGTCCGAGATGGTGCTAACTACATGTATGGAGAAAGTGAGAGGAAGCAGAGCAGAGTCCTTATTTCCTTTGACTCTTTGATCTAGGAGTGAGGAGAGGATCAGGTTTTCTCTCAGGCCCCTGTGTTTCCAAATACTTGTGCTAACAATCACATGGAGAGCCCCAGGAGTGCCAGCAGCTTGGGTAATTGCACACTCTTGTGCTGAAATGCAGAGAGTGAGCAGAAATACTTGAGAGAGAGGTTTGCATGGTTGTGATCAACCTCTCTATGAATTCGGGTATTTCAGCTGATCCATATATAACTCTCTTTTGTGAGTCTCTCAGCTAGCAAAAAGTTCCTTTGATTTGAAGTCACATTGGTTCTTGCTTTTCAGATGCATACTCAGTGAGAGCTGGAATTACTTGGAACCACTGTAAATGTGCCAGATGCCACTGCTAGTCACTGTTGTCAAATATAAGATGGAGCTGTCACAGGCATTTCAGTTTTTCCTGGCCAGAGTCAGTTCAAGAAAAAGTAGTAATGTATTAACTTAATAATTGCTGAACATTTTAACACCTGGCTTTCAGGAGCAAGAGAATTTTTTTTTTTTGATTTCAGTTAGTAGTGCTTGATGTTCTCTATGTCATCTGGGTTCTTTTATTTATTCATTGGGGGATTTATTTGTTTGTTTATTTGTTTGTTTTTTAATTTCAAAGCTATGGACAGATAAACTGAGAACTGAAATGGTAGAGGTTTTTTTTTTTGTGCTTTCCAGGCAGAACCTGCAGTGCAAATCTACACTCACATCCAGGTTATAAGTTTATAGCATTGTTCTGGGAATATTTCTCATGGAGCACCTGCAAAATACTGTTATTTTTCTCTGGCCTTCAAAACTCATGAATTGCGTTGTGTTGCTTCTTCTATGGTTTTGGGGCTAGGAGATTTATGAAATGGAACAACTGAATTTCAAACTTGAATTTGTCCCTCAGTTGTTGACTTGAAATCAAACTAATATTTTGTTTCTACACAGTATAAAATTGTCATTAAAAGTCATCAAAATACGATAATTTCATAAATAAATAATTTATTCATCTTTATTTGATAATGGGCACATTTTAGTGTTTAACCTACTGTAAAAATTTTCATTAAAATGAAGAAATATTTCTAACCACATATAATAGTACAATGAATTAAAGAACAAGATTTCTGCTGTTACTCATATGTATCTACCTACTTATCCATGCAGCACAGGTCAAATTTGTTTGATGTAAAATATTTTGAAGAGGTAGAAAGAAATCAGAGTAGCCTTACACTTTGGTGTTATGATTGTCCAAGATACAATAAAAAGTTTCCTTGAATGCTTCCTGTCTTATTGTCACATTGCTGGCATGCGTTTTCTTCAGATTTCCAAGGAGAATTTACCTTAAGAGCTTTACTCATCTCTTTCACTAAAAGTACTAAAAGAACTATGTTCAGAAAGGACTAGATTACTATAGATTGTTATTAAGAACAGTAGGTGACATTATTAATTTTGTGTGGGAAATGTGGTGACAGCATTGTTCAATAATCTCAGGGTTAAGTTATGAGAGAGTCTTAGTTTTGAGAAGTCCTTGAAAAGTGGGACCACTGCTTTTCAGAGGCTTATCCAAAGAAAAGTAATCAAAATATTTAAATATTTTCTGTGCTCTCTGTTAGTTTTTGGGACTTAGCACATGTCCCAAAGCATATAATGCAAAATAGCTGCAACACATTAATTAGCACTAAGCAGCACAAACTGAAGTTAAATGATGTTTTATTACTTTCTTGTGAGTAATTTTTTAGCCTTTGGCTAATTAAAAAAAAAATCTCACAAATGTTCAGTTGGAAAAGATTTTGTTGTCATATAAGAAGCAAGAAGATTTTCTGGCAATAAATCTGAAAATTTGACTTTACTAATGATCTGCCATTCTCTTTCAGCAGTATGAGTTAGACTGAAGTATGCATAAGGATTTGCTACTTTTAAGAAATGGCAGCTAGTAAATCAGTTGCAGGGAGACCCTTTAGCTTGCATATTATTGCAAAAAATTTATTAATTTTCATACATATATATATTTCAGCAGCAAACCTAATTTAAAAAACAGAGTTCAAGCAAAAGTCCCTTAATGTGATTGATTGCATTATTTACAGTACTGCTTCAGGTATAACCAGGATTATTTGTCTTTCTGACGTTACCACAATGATATGAGATGCAGTATGCTAATATGCTTATCTTGGGTTATAAGGTATTATTAATCCTTTGCTTCTTTCAGTCTCTTAATTAGTGACTTGTTTAAAGTCATCTATCTTTGCTCACATTTATGCAAATATTCCAAATTATTAACAATAGCATCAATAGGGTCAAGTTTATCTGCTTTTTTTCAAGAAAATATTTTTTCTAAAAGCCTCATGTAACCAGTATTGTTTACATGGAGCAGAAAGTTATTCTGCTAATAAATCTAGATGTTTTGAAGAGTAAAGAATTATTGCCTGTGAATTTAAATTATACATATGTGCGGTGTCAATAATACATAAATGAACACCTCCATCAATTGTACATCAGTATTTTCAAAGAATACTTTGGAGTGGCACACAAATTAAGCAGTGCTGACAGAATGGCCAGCATGCAGCTAAGTGATTATGTATTTATATATTTTTTTTAAATCACAAATTATTCTATTTGCTTGAATTAAGGAGAAAATAGTACCAAAAATATAAAGCTATTAAATATCTGTTTTTGAAAGATTGACTGGTAGTTTCCCTTCAGTTCTGTTTTCATTTCATTTTGTTTTCATATTCATTGGTGATCTATGAAGGACTGGAAAGAGGTCAGAAATCCTTTCCCCTCTCCCGGAGGAGGAGGTGCCTGAGTGAAGAGCAAGTGGGAGCAGACAGTGCTGAGCAGACCCAGTTGATTCTTCCCTGACCTGTGACCAGGTCTCGGTTTTCTTCCTCTCTCCGTTTCTTCACTTGCTTCCTTTTCGAGCTTTAGCAGTGACAGTGAGAACAATAACTACAATCTGTGAAGGAAGATGTGGTGTCATCAAAGCATCCACTCAGCATAATTCAAGGTACTCTAATGAGGAGTCATAGGAGTACATTTTGTTCCACCTCATGCCATGGCATTTCCCGGGAGATGGCCCTTTTATGCCTGGCTGGGCTCTGCAGTTTCCCCAATGGATGTGACTCTCTGAAGTGTAAACGTGGTGTTTGTGAATGTGGTGAAAGTGCTCTTTGCTGATCTTGCTAATGAGCTGGGTGCTTATTTTGCTATGTACTTATGGCAGCTTAATACTAAGGGACTGAGAGGCTTTGCAGGACTGAAAAAACCCTAAAAGTTTTAATGAGCTTTGAAAATGAATTCTTACTGGTGCCAAAACAATATGTGGGATGACTGAGAGAAAAGCAATTTGATGCAATTCTACTCATGTATGAACTAGGGGAATACTGCATTTGAACACATTTATAATTAACTTTGTAACAAAGCTGATAAGCTGATTTTATAAAATTGTTTGGCTGGTTTTTGGAAAGGTGTTTTTTGATTTTTTTTTTAATGTGGACTTGGTTAGGTTTTTTTAATTTGTTTTTAAAAAATCTTAAGTTTTTTGAATGGCTTTCATTACCAAGTACA
The DNA here is from genome assembly GCA_013400315.1 of Bombycilla garrulus. Taxonomy (NCBI): domain Eukaryota; kingdom Metazoa; phylum Chordata; class Aves; order Passeriformes; family Bombycillidae; genus Bombycilla; species Bombycilla garrulus. Next base: position 124,614 of record VXBU01003345.1, on the reverse strand, counting down.
TGCAACAAGTCTTGAATAAGATAGCTGCAACTGAATCGTTCTTTTGAAATGTCTTAATCATGTCTAATTTCAGTGCTTCCCAGTAACATGGAAACAAAAAGATTTTTTACTTAAATGGTAAAATGAGTCCCATTCACAGCTGAGGAAGACTTCTTTTGTAGAAGAACAAGAAAATAATTTGGATGAAGCAACAATGCTGTGGTTTTCTTTGGAAATTCTGACAAAATCAATAATGAAAGTTTACCTGTCCTTTTGTGAAAAACTAATGGTAATTTTTAAAGTATTATTTCAAACCTCAATTATCAATATTTTGTGTTGCTTTCAGATGAGAAATATATAAGAAATAATAAGCTCTTTTTTCTTTTTTGCTTTTAAAGTAATATAATGCATTAAAATAGGAATTTACCTGTTGGTATGAAAAGGCTCTCTGCTGTCACATAAAAAGGCAGATGAGACAATTAAATAGAGGTATTGAAATAATACTACTGTTCTGATTTTTCAGAATATATTATGTCAGGAGAACCATCTGAAAACTGCAGTTTGGTAGCCTGCAGTATATTGGTATACATGTGAAAAATGTTCGAACACTAAAAGCTAATTAACTTTATGTAGAAAAAAACCTTAAACTAAGAATTTTGGAAGTTTGTGACTGATTAAAACTCTCAAAATCTACATTTTCTTGTACAAAGACCTTTCAGTTCATATTTTAAATTACATACAGTTAATGGGAATATGCAGTAGTTCAAAATTAGATGCTGATCAGTATCTGTAACCTAAAAATATTGAGTTAATTCCCTGTTCTTAGACATAATGCAGCTGTATATCTTTAGGATATATTATGAAATAAAACAGAAACTTGAGGTTGTATGTGAAAGTTGGCTTGAAAGCCTAGGAGATACTTTATAAGTCCAGCAAGTGTTACTGGAGCAAGGAAAGCTGAGTGCAGATTATTCAGAATAAGGAAAAATATGGTAAAGGTCTGCTGGAGACTTCCCTGTCCTGGGTTCTCCAGCAGTGTACAAAAAGTCCTTTTCTCATCAGCTATCTGAGACGAAGAAGCACTCTGGAGTCCTTAGTTCGTGTTCTCAAGGCAGTTTATTAGTTCCTTATCAAAAGTAGATTTCTCTGCCCTGCTGAGGTCGACACAGCAAAACTTTCTGAGACACATTGTGCCTTGCATACTGTCTGCCCTGCACACTGTCCTGCACACTGTGTCCTGCAAGGGAGATCAAGCCACGCTGTCTGCACACACTGTCTGCACACTGTCTGTCTACTCTGTCTACTCTACCCCCACCCCGGGTCAGCTCTATTCTTTTATACTATCAACTACGTATCCAATGTTTACCATTAATTTCCAATCCATGACCCTTACATTATATTGTCCAGCTCTCTGACAAACCAATCCAAAAGTGCCAACATCACCAAGAAGATGGAGGTTAGGAAGAAGAAGAAAAGATAATATGCCACATGTAAGAATTGACTCCCAGACCCCCCTGTCCAGAATCTCAAACCCCCCTGGACATGGGTCCAAATCTTTCCCTTTTCATCTATAATTATTACTATTCTACCCTTAAATATGGTGACTTGCAATTGTTCTTATAAGTTAGTAATTTGTCTCATGGATTAAAATCAAAGCCACAGGCATTCTCAGTATCAATCCAGGGTCTCTGACACCTCTGGCAAGGCTGAAAAGCCTCCTGAACAGGGTTTGGATCATTCTGAGATGCCACAGGAACCCCCTGGGTTCCAACAAGGTCAAGCAAAAAGAGAGAAGCAAACATACAACACTGAGGAATTGCTTAACTTCTTTAAGACATTATTGTCTGTGGGCAGTTAGGGCACTTTAGGTGGAAAGTTTCTGTTGCGTTTCCATGCCATGGTATAATACGACTTCTGCTGGTGCACTTGTGATTACCCAAGGACTTTATTTTCATGTTTTTCCTGTCACAAAGTGTCTCTCCCCCATTTGTCTATATATATTCTGCCTTTTTGTTGCTGTTGTAATGCAGACATGCCAATGAATTGCTGGTACAACATAAGCAGTTTGTATTTATTGTTTGGCTGTATTAACTGGGCATCCTGCATGAATAGAGCTGTCTCCTAAGGAAATGCATTATTAAAGTTTCCATGTTTGCAGTGGTCATATATCATTATTTAAACATGTTTAGCATGGCTTTCTGTTTAAAGCACAAAAGAGCTACTCCAGTATAGATGGGGTAATTACTAAATGTCTCTCACTTGAGAGTGACTCTGCAGGTAAACCAGCCTTTTGAAACAATTCCCTTATTAGCAACAAGCATATTTGATCATCCTTGGCGTAGATTTTGTTTGCCTTTAGTTAGGAACAGGTTGCTGCTCAGAAAAGCAAAGGGCAGTTTGATCAAAACCTCTAATCTAATTTAACTGTAGGTCAGTACCTTTGTCATGCTCTGCTCCAGAGCTCTAGCCTTGAATTTCAGATGGAAACAGCCCCTTCTGTGACCAGTACAAGCACTCTGTGAACATGTATCATTTATCATTTTATTGGAAGCAGCTGAGGATGCTCTAAAAATAGATGTGTAAATGATGGACAGTTCATGATTTGTTGGCATGGAATCAAGACGTGACAGAAGGGACCAAAGGAACCAATTGCATCCTCACTGCTGAGGTTACCATGGAAGCTTTAACTCTTTATACACCCTCTCTCTCTTGCTTGCATAGCTTGTGCAGTACACTTTAATTGTTATGGATGAAGCATATTTCATAGAGTAAAATCTACCTGCCCACGTTAACTGAATCTGTCAGATATGATTTAGGGACCTATGTATATTCCATAAATTCTCTTGGGAGAATAGAGGTACCTCTGCCAAGGTCTTGAGGCAAAAAAAGTGTAGACGTGCAAATTTGAAATGTAAATAAATCTCATTTGTGTAAATATAAATATATGTACATTGTGAGAATATAAGGAAAAGATCAGCAGTGATGAAACGAAAGGGAAGGAAGAAATTAAAGACAGGTGGAAAAATGAAATTTCTTACCTAAGTCTCTTAAATCCATTTATTTGCGGCCTGAAAGCGTCTCATTTCTTACCCACCCTTCAGTTCAGCCAGCCCTCATAGCCCTCGTAACTGAACTTTTCTTCCTTTTCTATCATTTCAATATCTTTTCCTCCTTCAGCTACATACAACATTTATTTGAAAAGCCTCCTTGTTTAATGCAGGCATCTCAAAGCTTCCTGCAGAAACCACTCATCAGTTTCTTCCACATACAAATTTTGAACTCTATATTTTCACCTTTACAGCATGTGGAGAAAATAATAGCTTTTAAGACTTAAAATATTGTGCTTTCCCAATTGTTGATATCCTGAGTGGATATAGTGATAGGAAGCTTTTTCTTTCTTAACTTCCTACTTTCTGACAAGAAACAGAGCAGTCTGATAGGAGCCCTGGTGAACCTGCCCTATTTTATTTCATTAAACTCAGATTTAAAAAAAAAAAAAAAGAGCATAGCAATAGATAGGTAAATGTCAGTATTTAGAGTGTCTCATTTCTGGGACAAATAGTCTTCCTTTTTTTCTCAGTATTTAAGCACCAAAGGAATATTCCTTTTCTCTTTATTTCTGTTGACTGGAACCCAAATAAGAGAGGTAGAACTTTCAATCAGATTCTCTTTGACCTTTCTGATAGTACAAAGATAAATCCATTCCAGTGTCTCTGCCTTGGAATTTTCTTCTGCCATAATCCAACATTTTGTTTTCTCACACAGTTACTAGAGGTTTTCAAATAAATGCCGGGAGTGGGTAAAGCAAATTTACCTCATTTTTCTTTAGCTTCAGTCTCAGAAATACACGTTCCACTTTGATTTCAACCTAATAAATGAATATGCATTCTATTTTGCATGGTTTACATATATAGAGGCTATATCTGTTCCTTATTGCAAGCAGTGCCATAATTTTAACTGAAGTATGACAACCAGATCTAGGTAGAATGCTCTTGTCTTTCTCTGAGTTGAATGTGTTGTTATGAGTTAAGGGTCTGTCTTTGCCTGAAAACAAATTTTGAAATCTGGGAAATTTTTTTTGAGCTCCCAGAGTTTACAGAGTACCATGGATAATCTGAAAGTTTTAGCATGTATACAGCAATCTCTTGGAATCTCCTAAACACCAGGCATCTCATATAATGTTGTAGCTTTATACAAGGTGAGATCTGAATATAGGGCTACTAGACATGTTCAGGTAAGTTTTTTAGCAGCTGGTCCTTGCTAGGACATGTCAAAATCCATAAGTTTTTTCACTAGCTGAATACACTTTATAGGTGTGTATTATGCATTACCTAGAAGGTGTTCCAATACTATGTGGGATTCAAATCAAAACCCATCGTAGCAATTAGCCACACACATGAACTCAAACTTTTAGTGCACAGTTATTTTAAGTGCTTCCAAGCTTTCCTTTCTCCCAGTTAAGATTTGTAGAGAAACATGAAGGAGGTTTGGATTAGGATGTTACATCAAGTAACTTGTTACATCAAGAAACTGTGTTGAAATATCTGTTCCGTATTCCCAGAATATAAAAAACTGAAGTTTGTCAACTCCAATACATTTTCCAGCCCAATTAATACAGCGCTAAATGAGGAAAAATGGTTAATACCAATCAGGCAGTGAATTCAGCTCCTTTGTTCTGGGATGTCTTCCACTTTTTCCTCACATGGCTTAGATCAGGATTTGATCTTACTTTGGGAAAAGATTGGAAGTAAGGTACTGCTAAGCTAAGCTCTAGCATTCCTGATTATTTTTACCTGCAGGATTGCCAGCAGCCTCTGTGTAGCATAGGTAGTATCCTATGCCATTTCATCCAAAACATTTTGCAACTTTGCATTTCAAAGGGTTTGTGAGCTTCAAATATTTATTAAACCATTATAGTTGAGACTTCTTATGAAGAGATTCTTTATCTTTAAGATTAAAATTTCAAAGAAGTTTGGAGACTCTTTAATCTTGACCCCACAGTTAGATGTTACTTTATAAAGTAAAAGTCTGCTTCTCCCTTTTGCAAATTTTTTTTTTTCACAGCCAGAGCTTTACTCTGCCTTTCCTTTTTCAGTCTTTCACAGCAGCATAGCATACTTAAAGCAATTACAGAAATTGCAACACCAAAATTAGAGTGTTGTAGGTACTTTAAGCTGTATTACAGCAGACAGATTGAATACCAGGATGGACAACAGGACAAGCAGATTATACTTTTGGCTCTTTAGCTGTGTTATGATAAGCAGCTCTCTACCTCTTAGTTTGTTTCCCTATCTAAATGTAAGCAACAAATATTCCTGCAAAACACTTTTTTACAAATACTTTGAGCTTTTTTGGGGAAGACATAAAATTCTGTGTAGTATTGGTTGGGAAGAGTATTGCATACATTTATATGTATTTGTTTGTTTATATGTATTATATACATTTCTTTATATATACAGAAATGAAGCACTTCCCAGAATACACTAATACATTGGTGAAGTTGAATTCATAGTAGAAACAAAGAATTTTTCTTTGCATGGAATCTGACTCATAGACAAGCATATTTACAGAGTAAAGTGCTACTTGTCAATATTCCTCTCAAGGTAACCTTCCAGATCTCATTATCTGCTTCAATAAACCACAGTAATAATGACGCCTATTGCTTTTCACAGTGCTATTATTGTGCTATCCCATTCACATGACTTCGAAAAAGGATGAAATAGGATTTACAAACAAGGTATTTTTCTTAAATTGAAAATAAGGGATACAAGAAAAGAAACATAATTGAAAAGCTGTGACTCACTTCTCTAAAAAACCTGAGGTGCGTGTCTATTCATGTACCTTCTATTTTTAAAAAGGTAATGACAGTCTAAGGCTCTCCATCAGTCTTTGTTAAAGCAGGCAGAAATATTGAGCTGAATTTTGTTCTGAGTGTCCTTTATTTGATATTATCTGGCACATCAAACAGCATAGCCTAAACAAAGTACTGGTTTTCAAAAAAAGTTGGTTTGGGGAGGCTGGGGGGATGGAGGGATGCGATGTTGTTGATTTTTTTTTTTTTTAAGAACTGAATCATACTTTAGTAAGATAAATTTTTGATTTGACTAGTTATCCAGAATACAAAGTACCTGTTTTCAGAATGACTAAAAGCTTTTCCTTTAAAGCAAATTCCTTGCTTAGCTGTTTCTGCAGAAAAACAATTCTGCAAGCAGACTTTCCATTGTGGTCTGCGCTGCCCCAGGTAGCAGCTGGGAATCCTCTCTCTCTCCTTATTGCGCAAGCTGTGAGAGTAGATTAAAAGCAAAGCTGTCCCCTCTGTAGGTGAAGACAGAAATTAACTGGTTTGTAAGTAGAGACAACTTAATACCCAGCTGTCCCTTGCATCAGTTCACACTAGTTGCACAGGAATTTGTAGTAATTCTAACAGGACTAAGCTGTACCTCAGGTTCAGGCTCCAGGAATACAAGTGCTCCACACAGAAAATTTCTGTGTTGCCATATACTCTCCAAAAGTAAACCCAACAGGCAGCGAGGCCATGACACAGCTGGAAAGAAAAAGTACAGAATACCTCATTCTGTCTTTATCCTTTCATTTTCAATTAGTATTGTCAAACATAAATCTTGAGGCTAAAATTATAAACATCAGCTTGAAAATAAAAGTCTTGCTTTGCAGTGTCCAGCTGACCCTGGTCGCCTTTCTAATGCTGGCACACTCACAATAAATACAAGTGTGGCAGCGTGCTGTTTAGTACTCCAGTACCAAATAAATGCCGTGTAGCATTTTTAGCTGGTAACATTTTACACCCATTTTGTACTTTTGTAAGAGACTGTATATTACAAATCAATAGCAAATTAGGTGCAGTACCTTTGAGACCACTGACTTATGCAGGTCTTGTTGCTTACTGATTGTGTTACATGTTGCATGGGGTTTTTTTTTTTTTGCGTTTATTTTTGATTGTTTGGCTGATTTTAGCTGAGTTCCTTCAATTAGGAGACATTATCTCACAGATTATTCCTCTCATTTCTGTGAAATCTCCTGCTTTCTCATTCTTTCACCTACTCCAAAGGGGATTGTGTCTACACTAAGGCAGAAGCAACAGTGTCCAGATGAGTCTTAGGACTCCAGATGAGTCTTATTAGGACATCTTTCTTATTTTCAAACAAAACACAGCCAAAACTCAGCCGAACCATTTTATTTTCTACAACTAGGTGCACTGGAAATCCATCTGTCTTGTTGGATCCTGTAAGAGATCTTATCCTGCTTTCCAGTGCCATTGAATTCTGCTCATGGATGACCTATGCTTCATTTGTACTTGATTTTCATTTAATTTATCCTGAACCTTGTAATAAAGCTCTCTAGTGTTCAGCAAATGCCACAGAAGTGAAAGCCAGCCACATGAACTGTTAACATCCAATGAGACAGTTATTTAGGGCTCATGTCTGCCAAGTATAAACACATTCAAGAACAGAAAAATTTATATGTTGGATATTTGGAAGCAGCTCCCTCTGTACAAAGCAGTTTATCTGCTGGGATAAAAAACTTTTCCAAAAGAGTTCATCAGGTCAGAAATATGTCTTTCTGATCAAAATTCCCTGAAATGGATCTTGTCTTAAACTTTATTACAGAATAAGTTGACTGTCCAGCCAAAATTGGCATATCAATGCTAAATTTGTTTCATACAGCAAGCACTGGCTTAACAATATAAATTTATATTTATTTTAAAAATATAATTGTTTTAGCAAGTCAGGAACTATACAGCTACATCTAATTTAATTTATCTTTCCGTTAGTGCAGTGCTTAAAAAAAAAAAAAACATTGTGCAGACATTCTTGGTATTTGCAAGGTTTCTGGCAGGACTTTCTTTCCCAGTGCAATGGACAAACTGACTGTGAGTCTCCAGACACTGTTTTGGTTTTTTTTTTTCCTTTTTTTTTTCTTTTTTTTGTGGTTTTGTTTTGTTTTGTTTTTGATGTGTTTGTTTTTTTGTTTGTTTGTTGTTTTGTTTTGTTGTTGAACATGACTATAGTGTGCATTCGTATGAGTCTGGGATATGTGCTGACCACCATTAAACACTGTACACCTCAGATAAATTTTCTGGCTGAAGCTGATCTGAATTTGAGGGGCCAAATAAGAAAAAGTGGTATTCAATGGTTTCCCACTGAAATCATGGGCCCACCAGATTTTTCAGTTCAATCATGTTTCACTTAAATTTAAAGCTTAGATGTTCAGTTTTATTTTATTAACATTTATCAGGATACCAAACACCTGGGATGACGTTCTGAGTGTATTTAAGAGCACAGTCAATGCCTAGGGAAGCTCTTAACTGAAATGAAGAAAGAGTATATTATAAAAGCATGGATTTGTGAAAAAAGCCTGTGCTGGAATTTCAGTTTTCCTATAGTCAAATCCACCATATTATATGCCCCTATGTAGAAATGACAGAAGTCTTAAAACAGGTCATGGTTGAAAAACACAGCACAGATGTTTGCCAGGATGTCACAGGTCATGTACTGAGGGTGATACATGCAACTATAGTGGAGCATAGACTCTAGAACAGAATGCCAATTCTGAATGAGTAGAGCATCACATGCGTTTTATACCATTATGTTATTCATTGAGGAGTAAATGTATGTTTCTGGCTTTTTATAAATTCAAAGAGAATGCTTTGTTTTACTGTATCAGTATTTCTGATCCACCCATGGTTTGGCAATATAGAAAAGATTACATGGATATTTCTCTTTCAAAATGAGATGTGAGATGGGAAGAGATGGTTTAAGTGGATACATGATGACATGGATAAAGAACTGGTCTGAGATCACTCATTTGACACACAACTGGATTGATCTGTGGCTCAAGTGCAAGGTAGTTGCTAATGTAGTAACAGTTCAGAATACAATCTGGAAAAGACAAACTTTCTCCTTTAAATTTGATGTTCATATTTCAAATTATTAGTGCTGGGGACAAATGAAAGCAATGAGAACTTCGTTCAAAAGAGAAAGCTATGAAGTTATACATATTGTTAGTGACTGGAAATGGCAGCAGGAAATAATGAAATGATATAAAAAAGCCAGAGAACATCAAGAAAAATTGTACTTAAATGAAGAGTTCTGCAAGCAATGAGATGAAAATACTGCTCCAAAACTAGAGGCCTGAAAATCTGCCAGCAATTAATTACAGTAAGTACACAGGCCATGTCTGGTAGATTTTAAAACAGGCATCATAAAGACATAGCTTTAGGTTTGTAACATTTCTAGAGGTAAAACTATGGCAAAAATCCTGAGCCTGGTTCTGTTCCTGGGAGGTGGAATACATGCAGTTGGATACTGTGGGGATCCTACTTGCCCTGAGGAATTCGTGTAGCCTGCATTGTGAAGCAGGTGGATCAAACATGCAGGTGGAGCAAACTCATCTTGCCATCTTTCTATGGCCTGCCTTCCTCATATGCAGCAAGACTGAAAAGAAGTTGTGGACTCTGCCTCCGGCCATCAGTGCTGCTGCATTGCATTTCTGTGGAAAAGTTCTCTACTGAAAAGTACCTCTGGTCCCAAGAGTTTCCTTTGCCAGATCCTGCTGTTTGCTTTGAATATGGAGGTCAGGTTTTCTCTTCTGATGCAAAACACTGCCAATAGGTCAGAGGGATAGTTCTCAGAGGGAAGAAAACCCACCCTGAAGTTACAAAGGAGGAGCATATGGGTAATGCAAAGGGAATATAAGACATGTAGGTCTGTTACCTCCAGCCACTACCATATTGCATGTATATATTTCATGTCACAGTTCTGACAGGACTATATTAATGGGTGAACCTAATTCACATTCTAAGATTAATTTCCATGTTGCAGTCTTGGGATGCCATTTCAATTTTGTCCGGTTTGCAGCTTGAGGAAAAGAAAGTGTTTCAGAATCTCTTTTCCTTCTTCCATACTGCTTTTCCTTTACTGCTGTTTAGTTTTAGACTTTACTATTTTTACAGGTGATCTCAAAATATTCATCTAGAAGTCTTTAAATGGTTTTGGTTTTTACCTATCTAGCACAATTTTAGCATTAGTGCTCTTCCAGATAGAGAACACAGACACAGTCTACTTGCTTCAATTACATTTTTAAATCTTCCATGTGAAGGGAAGCAATCAATTTTCTTCGTTTGTTTTACTCTGCAGAATATTTTGATCATCTGACAGCCTGTGGAAATTAATCCTTTCTCAGTCATGTAAACTGATATACAGCCGCATTACAGATTTTTACTGGGCCATCATGCACCTCATGCATCCTCTGATACCTGTCCTTAAGGTGCCCAGCCTTTCTACTTTAGTAAGCCCTTTTATGTTTTCAACAGATGAGGACAAAATGTGGGCTCTTTTACTCAGTGGGGACTGACCATCTATCAAATAACCAATGAGGTATTCAGAGAAAGGAAAAAAAATCCCTATCTTTGCATATGTCCCACTTGTTTTTTACTTGTTTTGACAAATGAGGTGCATTACATGTCATATTTCATACTGTTTTACATTCCCAAACTCCCTGGAACATTTGAAACTCTTTTCCTGATATATTGATAGTGAATTATAAAAACAAAGGAAGTATTACCTGCCCTTTGTTTAGAAGTTCTTGTGAGAGATTAAAATGAAAGAGCAACAGTCTCTTGATGCATTTAAAAATTAATATGTAAATAAATTTCAGTATCTTGTTTGTTCTTTGTGTCTCCACTGGGTCTGTTTTTGCTCCACAAATTTTCACACCATTTTAGAAGGTTACTGGCTCACACATAAACACATTGACCTTACAGACTGAAGTGGAGAAGGCTTAAATCAAGACCTAATCTTTCCAGTGCAGCAAATACGAATTTAAATAAAAATAGCTTTCAAACAGCACAGAGGACTAAAGAAATGAGGACTAAAGAACCGATAGAATTATGAATCTGTAATAATACATATTTTTATATACAAATAATCAGTTTATAAAGAAAAATATTCCCTGGAAACCAAAGAGTGCAATAATGAGGAAGGAAGTGGTGATACAGGCATTCATAATGTATAAAGACAGGCAAGGGAGAAACAATTTAAATAACAAGAAGAATTCCCTTCCTATTAATTTAAGAATATTTCTGCTGAGTTTAGCAATATTGAAAGTCTCTAAGTCTTGTTGCTTTATACACAGAAATTTTCTGTTCATTTAATTTAAAAAAGTCAGTGCTTTTATGTCTTTCTGGATTGTTGCACTAATGTTGTTCAAATGTGTGCTGTAAAGACCACACATGCAACTGATGTAGTTTGGACTGTCTGCTGAGACTGCTCACCCAAGTGTGTGTTTCTTTATAGCTGTTCACATAAAAAGGCCGTCCATCTATCTTCGTCAGGTGGCTTAAAACAATCATTAATAGTCATGAACTATCAATGAGGTAAAGAATACTATTAAATATATATATGGTCAGTATAGTTATTTGTGTTTTATGACCATTAGAAAAATGGTGCAAACCCCTGTGATTCTTCAGGCACCCTAATGCACCTTTCACGAGTCTCTGTAATAAGATTGCTTAGCATCACCCTCCCCTCAAAACAAAACTAGAAAAATTGAGACTGAACATAAAACAAGCTTTACTTAGACACATGGATTTTTCTGTATCAGATTTATACATGGCAGAGAACTGCAGGAAAGAAATTTAAAGACTGTCAAATTTTTAAGAAGAAACTTGTTGTGCTCCTTCATAGTGCTCCAAGGAGGTAATAGGGGAAATGGAATTGGAAACTGAGTGTATCTGTCAGTGTGCCTTATTTATTTAATATATGTTGGTTGGCTTTGTATAAACAGTCTGTGAAACAAACAAACAAAAGGAACTTTTCACTCTTTTGTTCTGTCATTTGTCTTAATAAAAACTTCTGGGCAAAGTAGGAGCTTGCTCTTTGGACTAACTGCACTCTAGGGCTTAAGTTAGGCTGAAGAGTTCTACTGACATTGGCTTCAGATTTCCCTAGCTTGTTGGATATGTCTTGTTTTGTGGTTCTCTGGGTTTTTTAAAGCAGAACTATGAAAAATGCTGTCTTTCTCCAAACTCTCAAGTTGTTTTCCATGGGCATATGAGCTAGGCTTTCCCGGGACTTTTACTGTTGATTGGCATAAGTCTCTTGTTGTCTGCAGTTGAGCTGCTAATGAACCAACAAGGGATTAGGAGGAAAATTCTGGAGAACATCCATATGCTGCATCAGCTGAACCGGATGAACTCTTCTGTCAGTCTCTTTATTTTCAGGCTACAGATAAATTTCTTAATCATATTTGTGATAAAGTCAACTTCATACAATGTTCACAGCTAAAGTCTGCAGAACGCCTGACAGTTTTTCAATAATCTGTAGAAAAAGTAGTAGCAAACCACAGAATGTATTTCTAATTACTAAAGATATTTTTACTTTTTTTAAGATTTGTGTTCTCCCTTCTCCCTTCCTATGTGTTCCCTGCTATATTGATGAAAATTCTACCACATTTTCTCATGAATTTCCTACCCTTTGTCCATAGCTGTGGCTTCAAAAATGTCAGCATCCACATGCAGTCATAATAATAATTCAGAATATTAAGGGGATGTATTAAAGCCAGCAACATTTCCTATGAATAAGGTCTGATTTATGAATAAATAAGGCTAAAATGAGTGTTTGGGTGGATTAACAGCTCAGCATTCTCTAAAAGTCAACAGTGAGTAGGTATGGCAGTAGTATGTCAGGACTGGCCTTGAAGGTGACAGCAGATATTTTGCTTGTGATGAGGTGGATCCAATAGAAATGTAAAGGGAAAACTGAAATAGTTAGAGTGGTAAGAAAGAAAGATTAATTTTGTGGCAATATCCTGAGTGGATAAAGAGGAGCAAGACAGCACTTGAAAAAGACAGAAGAGAGAAGGTCACAATAGCTGAGGATCAAACCCATGAAGTCTGCATTAAAGATTTAGTTGGTGGACAGGGAATAAACACTGAATCTTAGAGCTGTTGCTCTGAAGGCATTAAATATACATTCGATTTTTAAGTAGAAAGGGAGAAATGAGTAAGAGGTGATACTCAGGTTAAAAGACTGCAGGACTGACATGTCTAGGAATCTTTCAATGAACCTACTTGTGTCATGAGTGTTAACTCACACACTTATGCCTTGGCAGAATAACACAACCTTTTGGATGTATTGGAGGTGTGGGTCGTGTGTACCAACAGGCCTGATGAACCATGGTGAAATAAGCTGCTGGAGGCCTGCTACCATTGTGGTGTCCCACAGCTGTGAATGGCACTGAGCTCTTGTGGCCCTGTGTTAGTCAGAGAAATCAAATCAAGTATCATAAAGCCCCATTGCTTGACGTGCTGTGCTATCTCAAAAATTAAAATTAGGCTACCCACATTAGTTCTTCATTGTGGAAGATGCATAAGAGTTTTACAAATGACGATTGGTAACTCTCCTGTATTTCTATGTGACTCTGAAAGTCTAGCAATTTTTCTGTAGTTTCACAAATGATCAGTATGTTCCCTCAAGTGCAAACGCTTGAAAAATCATTAAGTTTCTTAGGAGAAAATTCCTTGCTAATAAAGAAGTAGCACAAGCAAACATAAGAAACAGTTGAGCTGCAACTGTGGAATTACAACAGCCAGGTATCTTTCATATTCAGTTTCCACAGAAAGCTTTAAAATACAGTTATCTGACATTTGAAGGCATTGAAAATTTTTGAAGTTTTTTTCTTTTTAATGAAGTTTAAGGACCTATAGCAAAGATGGAATAATCAGAATGGTATGTGATGAGAAAATTTCTGTCTTCTAACGACATCGTTCATGGTTGTAGTTAGTTTGTTTCCAGAAATATATCCTACCCAGATTCAGGAAGCCATATTTTCACTGCATGGAAAAGGAAACTTGAAACATAATTCCATTTTAAGGACTCCAGAATACCAACATAATATTCAGAAGATTATAAAGAATAAGTGATATATTGACAAATTTTGTGCTGCTTCTGGCATTTATAGCAACCCAAAACTGGAGTGATGTTGTGATATTATCCAGATCTTCAGATATACTTTTCAACTGCAAATACGTCTCAGTTGGTGTGAGAGGATGTTTTCCATCAGTCTTTGAAAAGCCTGCTTATGAGTAATTGTCATGTGCAAGTTTTTCTATTTAAATCAGTTCTGTAAAAGCACAGGATTTATGTATTGCCATCTAACAATGCCCCCAGTGCGAAGGGACAGAACTTCTGCTTCATGGCTATGTCATGCCCTGCCCCACTCCACCATGGGAGACCATGTGCTTGAGATACAACCTCCATGCCAGCCCATGGAATTATTGCTGCCTGCTGCCATGGGTCTGAACTGCTGGTTTAGGGGCCTATCAGTAACTATGGCTTCCTGTGTGTGGGACAGGGAAGTAGTCTTCTGACATGACATAAGCATCATCAAGACTCAACCGTGGCAGTTCCTTGAATTGTGACAGCTGAAAAACATTGGACATAGTTCAGGATATAAACTTAGTTGTAGAAAGGTAGAAATAGAGCACTGTGATGTTAGATTCCTCTGATCTTTTTTTTACCTGTGTTTAACCTGGCAAAACTATGGAAGTCACCCTGGCTTAATGCCTATAGGGAAAGTTGAAAAGCATTGGCCCTTATCAGAGTTAAGATTTAGAGTGGCTGAATGCATCATAGCATTTTGTCACTTTTTTTGCCCCAGATTAATTAAATAATTACTAAGAAACTGTTAAATTAAAAGAGACAAGATTGTATCATTTTTCTGGTTTTCTCAGTGATTTGATGACCTGGAAGATTTACTAGGTTTTATTTATTTAATTTTTAAAATGTCTCAGTTCATTCTGTTAATTTATATTGCTAGTAGTAAATTTAAGAATGAGAGAAAGCGAGACTACAGTGTAATAACAGCTAGCTGCTTAGATAATAAAGTATTTGAGTTTATGATACATTAATATTTTCTGGCCCATTTTCTTCTTTGGAAAGAAAGAGTGGGTTTTCCACTTTTAAGATTAAAAAACTATTAACTTCTTTTAAATATCTACATGGAAAACATATTTTAATTATTTTATTGGATATTGGAATATTTATTCAAAGCTGATCTTATTATAAATAGGCAAAAACATTATTATTCTTTGTAATAAATTGGAGGGACATTGCTTATAAAACAATCATTAGATTGCTCTCACTTTACATCATGATTTTTACCATTAAAATAAAGTATTATTTAAGATTTTCCTGGTCAAAATCAAGAAATTGTATCCACTTTTAGAGGTTTTGTTCTCAGAGTTTATATGTGGCACGGGATTCCCACTGGTATTATTCCATTTCATGTTTCCTCTGCAGAGCATTGACTTCTGCAGCCAGCTCTGCCAATTAACTCTATCATTAACTCTCCCCCACTAATGACAGCCTTTCCCAAATCTGGTATTGCACATGTGCAGCCCCCATTGCTTTATCCAAAGCCATCAAGTTTAGCTCTGATAACTAGTCTTTTATGCAATGGATTTTGATTTCTGCAGGCCAGACTCCCATAAACTATTTTGAGGGCTGGTAAGGAATATCAGAGGTTAGTGACTGTCTTCCTGGAAGCCATGATGAAAATCTAGGAGTTGATTACCAGCATCCAAATGAACATAAGAATGTAAGAAAATGAAGTGTGAGGAAGAAATATAATCATTACTGGGACACCATCTGTAGACTAACTCATCACTTTTCAATCTAAATGGATTGGGTCTTTTTTTAACATTAACATTTCATGATATATAGCATTAAGCAATAGCAGTTAGATTAATGGTATCGAGGATCTTAGTCATAGTAAAGTAAATGGAGTCATTCTGTTGTGGTTTATAGCTCCATCACAAGATGAGAAGTGACCATTTAGATATGTTCCTAGCTGAAAATATAACCAGTGACTTCAATTTAATATATTTACTCTCACAGTAAAATATAATGCTGCAAAATGCTTTGATGAAAAAGATACAGCATTTGTAATACTTTAAGACTAAAACCTTTAATTTGCAGTTACACATAACAAAAACAAGCCTTCATGCTCTTGCATATAAAACACCTATATAGCGTGTAATTTGTGATTTAATATCTTTCTTCCCATTTCTATTTCCTGCGTTCCTACTCATACACATTTTAAAGCTTAATTCTACAATATGCTAAGGCTTCTGTAGTTAGGCAAGAGAAAAAAATAGCGTGTCAATACTTTCAATTGTTAGCTTCATTCTTCCTGTCATATTTTGATATAACTGCGTAGGTAAATGAAGATCACTTTTTTTTTCTTTTGTCTTAATGGAGAGCAAAAAAACTAAAATACAACCCTTCACATCACTGTTTTTGGAAAGGTACTTGGAGAGAGAAATAATGTCAAGCAGTTTGTAACCCTGACTGCCATTGAGTCAGGTCCATTTTTAAGCAGGCAGCAAGAAGGTAAAGATCAGAGATAGCTCTGTGCTATTTTGTGTTTCTACAGGAGAAATATTGTAAGGCTTTGTAAAAACCTTTTGTTCATCTCAACAACAATGACTTAATGACCGAAGGTGCATTAAATTCAATTTTTTTAGATTACGTAAAGTTATATCAAAAAGGAGGAGAAAAAAGGCATTGTCATGGCTGGTTCGCAGCACTTGAGAAACACAAGTTTAGTCACAGCTTTCCTGCAAAACCCTTGCCTTTCCTTGAGATTATCATTCTTACTGTGCTTTGGCATCTACTTGTAAAACTGTAGCAGTCATACTAATTGTTCATTTCTTCTGTATTTTTCTGCTGTGTCTTAGAAGAGTCATAATTAGCCATAGGTTCAGTACACCTACACCTCTGGGAAATACTGTTCAATTTGCTGATACTTGAGGAGGCAGATCCCTGATATGTGTGTTTGTCTAGTCACTGCCAGCCATGGGGTTCCAGTTTGCAGGGCAATGGCAGCTGCCAGCTTGGCAGCACTGCCACCACAAGGTCTGCTTTCTATGTTTTCGCTTTCAGCCCTAAGTGGAACTGTCACAAAAGTACCTTTAAAAAAATCCTTAGAAAAGTGTTTTCAGTTTTAAATTTTCAGCAGACCAATATTACTGAAAACTGTTAATTAAAAGGAGTGTGTCCTTTCAGGTGATGATGTTGCCTGTACCCAAATGCAACTTGTATCCACCTTTTGAGTAAAGGCATACAAGATTGAAGATGTTATGTTGCTGATGCTGATAAATTATTGTATTTTAGTTCCACATTGAAGGAACGCTGGACCTACTTTTCATACAGCTGTTGATAAGATGGCTTAGGGGGAGAAGACATTTAGTCTTGTTTGGAACAAAGACTGAATGAGAGAAAAAAAAGAACATAAGGAGAAAGTTTGCAGCAAATAAAACAGCAGCAAAGATTCACAAGAAAAAGCTGCCTGCGGAACTGAAATGAATTCAATATTTAGGATGGTGTGTTGAAACATAGATTTTCTGACAGAAGAAGTTTAAGCAGCTTCAGGGAGCCCAATCCTGAGTAAAAATCATAGAATACTGACATGGGAACATTACATTATAAGGCTTTATCTATCCACTGTACAAAAAAAAGATACCCGTAGTCTATCTGTTAGTGCCATTACTCTCAGTTTGTTCCACTGTTTTCAGTATTGACAACACCCATTATAATGCAAGTATATCTAGGGGACGTAGAAGTTGCTGCTGGTTCTCACATAACACAATGTATTTTTTTTTAAATCTTATCTAAGGAAAGAAAGAAAACCAAACCCTTGGCAGTAATTGATTTCAGCCATGAGGGGGACAGTGCTCTACCAGACAGGATTAAATTTCTTGCAATTGTTCCCCTGCTCTTTTTTTTTTTTTTTTTGTGCAATAGAGGTGCTTTTCTTCTGTTATAAATTTCTTCTTAGATGCTAAATTTTTAAGGGATTTAAAGAGTAAATCCTTAAACATGAATACACTGCATGTCACAATGCCACTACTCCAGACTCTTGCATATAGGCCAGTGGCTGTTAGTGGAATAAGATACCAGCCAGTTCATTCCTGTGGTCAGTATTCCTGCATTTCACTGTTAATGTTTTCCATGGAAAGTACTTTGTTTAGAGAACATTACTGAAGAGAGAAACAATTAAAAAAAAAAAAAAAAAAAAAAAAAGGGGCTTCTTTTTCTTTTTTTTTCCCC
>VXBU01003345.1:17789-87791 GCA_013400315.1 Bombycilla garrulus | reverse complement strand
TTTCCTTCTTCTTTTTAAAAAAAAAAAAAAAAATAAAAAAAAATAATAAAAAAAAAAAAAAAAGAAAAAATATTTTGGTTCTCAGAAATCTTAACTCTGATCTTATCCACCCCTTAAATTGAGGCTGTATCTTTGACCATGAACTTTTTCTCGTATATTTTCCCTGAAAGAACTTTGGAATTTTGGGATTCCTAAATTTCTTGTAAATGATAGAGTACTGTTGACTGTATAATGATTTTGCACTAGTGAGATACTGTGTATCTATTTTATTTGTGCTTCTCTTTGGTCTACATTAAGAATTTCAGTTAGCTTCAAAGTGAAAAAAAAAAGGAGAAAGCAAAGCAAAATGAATAAAATATCCTGATCCATGAAATGTTTAGCACCAGTCCAGGTAATATGCCCAAATTGGCAGGATATATACAATATGTCATCTGTCAAGCTGTTGCATTTTGTGACCAGCAATTCATTATTAACCATCTGACATTCTGTGGTTATACTCATTTCACAGTTAATTCTGAAATAAGTTAACGAAATATTACTGACCTAATAATGCATGTTGGAGTAAATTAATAGATGGTCTTAGGCTAGGAAGTTTTTTATAACTGTGTCCTTGCCCCGTGGCATTTTTGACAGTGCTTAATTAGCCACATCTATTAGCCAGCAAATCTCTTTACAGAAAATCCATGGAACTAAAATGATCAGCCTCTGCACCCATGTATCTAACGACAAATGGGACAAATTCTAAAGAAATATGTAGATTATATCTGCATCACTGTGAAAAATTTATTCTTATGCACAATATTTTATCAGGCATCGTCATTCAAACTTCATCTAAGCCAAAGTTTCTCAGAGCTCAAAATAATTGCCTCCAATGGGACCTTCTCTACCTAGTAATTGTAATCAGGATGTTAAGAGGTTTCATCTGCTTTTAGAAATGTAGTTATAGTTGTAAGCCTCACTTATAAGCTAGTGTAGTTAAATTTTAAGACAATTTTTATTTCTGGTGAATATAATTATAAATTATATTGCCTTCACAGCTGTTGATCTGGCACATGCACTGAGGCCAGTGGCCAGCTGTGAAGTGTGGGTAGCAGCTGGAAAAGCTCACAAGTAAAACAAGAAAACAAGCAAAGTGCAAAATCATTTATGAACATCTGACTGCTGACTTAAAACACGTATGAGGAGTATGCTTATTGACTGCCAGGGAGAAGAGAAAATATGCATGCATTCATGACTTGGAGTACATATTTGATTTTGACTCTGGATTTCAATATTTGATTTTGACTCTGGGTTTCAATATACTATTGTGCTTTAAAAACTAACTGACCAAAAAGCCACTCAGCAGTTAGTGTTTATACAGTGTGTTCCTTGCCGTGTACAGGAACTAAATTTTAAGAGTCAAATACTAAAATGTATGGCAGAAGTCCATGTAACATTTAAAAGGTAAACTTAATTCCAGGTAATCTGGACATCCTATAAGTAAAGTAGACTAATGTTCTTTGAAATGGAAACATAATCATAAATCTTTATGGGTAATAGCGAGGTCACTGTAGATTTTCAGCATGTAATTTAGGCATATTGAAAAAAGATAGATAGATTAGAGACTTAAAATTGTATTAATTTAGAGGGAGGAGGAGATATTACAAAGAGTTAGGACCCATAAATTTAGGTTTTTTAATGTATTTCTACATAAATGATAGAAGTTACAAAAGTCTTTGAGTTAGGAAAATATTTTCCTTCCATGACCCGTTCCTGGCCCTTTTTTTATTTGTTGAATACCTTGGATTTGTTCGGTGTGGGTACGGAATGTAAGACTGGGTAATTTTCTTACCAGTGGCTTTCCTTAAACAGGTCTGTGAGCATCTGTAGGCACACTGATCATTAAATGGGAGAAGCAGATGTGCAAGTGCTCAGGGGAGACTCACCTTTCTCTCCCATAGCCAGTTGAAAGTCACGTACCTGGGAAGTGTGTGATTTACTTCTTCTGATGAGTCAGTCAATATCAATTGACTATATTTATATAAAGATGTGGTTTGGCAAGACAGACTGGCTTAATGCAGCCAAGTTTCGTCTTCTTTAAATGCCATGTCAAGTGTCATCCTCTCACGTGTGTATTGATGTGAAACATGGACTTGTACATTGAAACCCTGACTTCCTACTGCTTCATCTGAACAATTTGTACAACTTGCTTTCCCTGAAGGCATTAGTATGGGAATTGATCCCTGAATGTATCCGTACTCTGGGATTCAACTGAAAATAGAACAATGTGACTTGTTATCTCATTTCTTGCTTCATTCTTGAAATTGTAGCTGTGACATCTGTATGGAAAACTGCCTTTTCTCAATTGACTCTATGGCAGTTAGTATTTCTACTCTTTTCAAAAGAGGTTTACTTGACTTTTTCAGATAATATCAAATTTTTCTTCTCTGTTCTCTCGAAGTCATTTCTTTATTTTGTGACATTCACTCATATTGCAGCTGCCTGCTTTACTTGTCACATCTTTTCCTGTATTCATTTGGTATTGCTCTTTCTCCTCACTACTTTTGTTTTATTCTCCAAACTTCAAAATTGCTTGTGTGTTTGCTTCAAGTATTTTCACACCGAAATTTTTCTTTAGTTCCAAGAGGTAAATGTTCAAATTTTTAACTCTGCTTTTTATGTATAGCTGGATATTCCTTTGGTCTGAGTTCTCTGCATTCACATTATTGGTATCCACCTGTAGCCTTTAGACTAAGTGCTCTTATTGTGGAAGTTTTTCATTTCACACAGTCCCTCCATCCACAATGGTGTGTTACATTTCGGCTTTCAGTTGTCAAGATTGCCTTACAGCTGGTAAAGATGGACTTTTGCTTAAAGCATGTTAGATGTCACAAACACCTTATCCTAGTGGCAAATACACATAAACAAAATTAACTAGCTAAGTGGCTGACCTGTAGTAGACTAGATATAGTTAATCAATCAAAATTGTTTGTGGCTGGGGGACTTTTCAATAGAGTTTAAATCAAGGATATTGCTCCATTTATTCTGACCTTGATCTCTGCTTTGTTTTATTTTTAGTTTCCTGGGCATTAGTTACAAGTTATCATTAATTTGTCCTTCATTATACTATTGAATTCATTCAGCTCTGGTGGAGTTTAGATATATCCCTCCCATTCATCTACTGACAAGTCAAAACCACACATGTACTCCATACTGAAATGTATATAGTCCCCAGTAAATATCTGAGGGCTTTGAGACCCTTCTAAATTGTAAACACCTCACAATATTCAAATGTGGCACCATAATATCCAGCATTTATTAATTGCAAATTCTCATGGGATTTTGTGGTATTCTGGCACTTCTGCTTTGTAGGTGAAGCTCCAAGAAGCTTAAGCTTTCTGAACATTAGCTTCCTTTTCGTACACCCTTTTAGTTGTTAGTGCTTTAATACTGAAAATAAAGTGCAGTTTTAATAGTGTTGATTAGTGATTGTGACTTGGTTGTACAATATCAGTGGAAATTAGATTTTAATGTTCTTGCAAAAATTATTCAGTTACTTATGGAATTTCTCATTGAGGAAAGCAGAAATTTCTAAATTACATTAGATACTGTTGGTCCATCTCCTCTTTCATGGAACTTCTTTTGTACTTAAGCTTTGATGTAATTATTTGACCTAAGAAATCTGGACTTAATTTGCTAGTAGCATCTTGGATGCATTCAGTTTTCTTTTAAGACCATTTCAAATAATTTTATTGCTGCTAACTATTTCTTTAAGTTCTATCATGCTTTTCATACTTTTCGTTATTGCATTGATTGATCAGTTTGAAGTGTTTCCACCTCTTGGCAGTTAGATGACCTGACAGAGCACATCATACAAAGGTAAGTAGGAAAACTCTTCACTGAGTGAAGCTGCAGTGCCTGTATTTCTTTGTAAGCTCTTACAGAAAGAACTTAAGTGCATGTTCTGGATCGTCCACATTTTTACGAAACATTGGAACTAACTGTGCGTGCTCTGCCAAGCTGACACAAGCCCATGCAGTGACTGCATGCAGGATTGTAAGGTGCCCAGCACTCCTGGATGGTCAGAGCGACTTTTCATGCTCCAGCTTCATTACCAGTCTTTTTAGAACATAGGAACATTATCCCTAATATGTAGACAAAAATAGATAAAAATTCTTTCCAGAGAGAAAAAGACAGTACAAACCCAAATATATACAGCTCTGTAAAATGAAGTCATGCAAATGGAAAAAAGAAATTCAAGTTATTTTATGTTTTTGGGGAATGTGAAAAATAACCAGAAATTCCCTTCACCACAAAGCTACAGAGTTATCTTTATGCTCCTGAAACGGATTCATTACTAGTCACTAAAAGCTTTTCCTTTGATCCTTAGTCAAAGCCAAAGTCAAATATCAAAAGATATTTGATTTGGTGGTTTTGTTTTCAGATAGAAGTACAGTCCAGGCCCTTCTGCCTTCTTTATGCCACTAATCAGAATATCAGCATAGCTATTTGGTTTGTTTTACTACAGCTTTCCGAGCAAAGAAAATTAGGGTTGTCCATAATGATGCACAGGGGTGCCAAACTGGCATGGTCTGTTCAGTGGGTGTAAAAATGAATGACTTTGAGGTCTCTGAAGTAATGAAATTGCAGCATTATTGTAGCCCTTTGAGACAGTTGCACACACAATCAGTCCATTTACACTGCTACACCATGTCTTGGACCTTAAGATGTCAGGGCTCACATCAGCTGCCAGCTGAGTTGTCCAAAAGCTTTATTTAGAGATGCTTTACAGTTAAGCAGATGTTATTTTCCTAAACACATTGTGACAGCTTGCTCTTTGAGATTTTTTTCAATTTATCAGCTGTTTCTTGTTTTAATCAGATCTTTTGCTTGCCCCTACCAGAGCTTGGTTTCTTCTCTTTATTTATGTATGTACACTCTCGGTAAAAGCAGTGTGAATAATAAAAACATGGACTGGAAAAGGATCACATTTCTTTGAATATTGAAATAGTTGACCTCATGTGCAACACTTCAGGAGTAGATCTTCCTGACTTACAGCTTTAGAATAGATGCTCTCTCCCAGATGAATTAGAAGCTTCACTAACTAAAAATTTCCAGTTGAATTTTCTACAGAAAGCACAACTGTAATTCAGCTGAAACCAATACATCATAAAAAACCAAAAACTATTGAATTTGTATATAACCTTTGTCCTAGAAAAATGAAGCTGTAGCTAAGCTTGCATTTCATAAAATCAGAGAATCATAGAGCGGCTTTGGTTGGAAAGAGCCTCTGGAGATTTTCTTGTCCAACCCGCTGCTCAAAATGGGACCAACTTCCTAAAAAAATGTTGGTTGGGGGATTGTTCAGTTAAGGTCTGAGTATGTCCAAACCCCTGTGTGCTGTCTTTATCAGTGTCAGGGCAGCCTCATAGTGGACATTTTTTTCCTTCCTTGTAATCAGAATTTTCCTTGTTGCACCTTGTTTGTTAGCTCTCATCATTTCTCGCCATGCTTCCAAGAAGAGCCTGCCTTTATCTTCTTGCCAGCCACCCACAGGACCATCAGTTGCACTCTCTTTTGCCTTTTCTGCTTTGGGCTGGATAAAAGCAGTGCTTTCAGCTTCTCCTTAGCTTAGCTTTGGAAACTTCTCCCCCAGTTCCATGGACTGGTACAATGGAGTTTCCATTCAGTGGTCCCTAACTTCCCTTTGGACTTCACATCTTCTGCCATGAGCTGTAATCTTCACCTTGGCACTGGCCCCAGGGACCAGAAGACCATTGAGCAGATGGGATCAGGAAAGACCAAGACAAAGAATGTATTGAGTAACTCAAGGTTTCATCTTTGTTATTACCACAAAAATCAATTTTATGGTTAGAAATTACAAAGATCTTGTCAGTTTTGTTTGTGGACATTAACTATTCTTTACAACATTCTTTTAAAGTGGGAGCAGCATTAATGACTTTGATCTGAACACAGAAAGCATCGAGAAATAAAATATTTTTAATCAAATTCTTTAAATGATGATAATTGAGATAAAATGACAATTAACAGTGTTTTTTATCAGTAAATTTCCGTTCAGCATAATGGAGGAAGAATCAGTACTTAAATACATTTCTAACATGACGATTTTTAAATTCTGACATAGGTAAAAATCCTAGCATATATTTGTGTGTATCACCTCCATGTATTTTGTACATAGCTCTGCACTGTAGAAGAAGCGAATTCCCACAAATACCAGAATTTGGCAAATGGGTTTGCTGTTCTGCTGTACAAAATTGGCCCTAAAGGTCATGTTTTCAACGTACTTATATTTGTGGGAACTCTTCTTTGTAAAGAAGTCATCAATTAGTTATGTTTTACCATAGCTTTCTGCATTAATTTATGCCACCTGGGTTACAAAACTCAAAAGGATTTTAATTTCAAAAGGTTTTGTTTTAGCAACTGATGCTTTTTGAGAAATCACACTAATCTCACTTGCAGTCTATTGATTTTAGAGATATTATAACCCATATAAAAACTGAAGCTGCAACAGGTATAATCTCAGTGGATGCTTGAATAGTTTTCTGATAGGTGTTGATTACTAAATCCCCTACTATTTCATCCCCACTCTGCCATTACCTGGCATCTGTTGTCTTTCTATTTATGAAACATTTTCAGTGTGTATGAGCTACTGGCCCCAGGGATGCAGTTGTTGAGAACTGACATTTTATGCAGGACAAAATAAAAGGAGTCACAAGTTTGTCAGGTTTCACAATGGTAAATCTGCAGCATTAAGCATAAGTATTCCAGGCTCCTGTTATTAAAGAAAAATAATTGAAGGAATGAGAAAGACATCCTGAATAGAGGTGATTTTGAAAACTGAGAAGTTCCTGCATCTCTGTGTTTAATTAGATATACTTCCTAGAACATAATTCATTTTCCAGCCATTTTAAAAGACTTTAATCCCTGTGTTAAAATACGCTTTCTAGTGTGTCTGTATCGTGTAGGAAAAAGTTTACTGACGTATTTTCAAGGCTGACTTTGCTATGTGTTTACAAAGCTGCATCTGCTGTGTGAAATCACACTGGTGTATGTTTACTAAGCTGAACATCACACATTTATATGGACAGTTTTCTATAATTACTCCATCTAGATGTAATGCAGATATTCAATAGCACACTCTGAGCTGAAATAATATGCTTTGGAACAAAGAAATTTCATTGATCTTAGTAAAAATGTCCAGTAAATATAAAGCTCAGGTTGCACTGCTGCTTACTGAATTGGTTACTGAAATTCTCATTATTCTTTACATTGACTGAAGCTCTTACAGGTGAAATTTCATAGATTGGCATTTTAGAGAGTTATCTTTTGTTACCAATAAAATTACTAGAAGGTATTACATAAGGACCTTCTCTTCTCTATTTGACATGTCTGCTATCAAAACCAACCTCATTCCAAACTGTGGAGAAGAGCATGAAGCTATTTAAACATTTTCCTTCCCCAGGTTTCATGAAGTCTTTATTACTTTTGAAAGTACTAAGAGTACCCAGTATACTTTGCATCAAGGTGTTATACTCACACCTGCAGTGCACAGGACAGTGTATGCAGGGATGTTTGCCTGCATTCTGGTAGCAGGGAAACTGCAGTGGTAATTAGCTTAGCCTGAGAAGAGAGCAAGCAACGTTGAATGATTACACCTGTCAAGATATAATGATCGACATGAATTGTGATGGCTTCTGCGACTTCTTTAGTAGCCTCTATCCAGCTGCGTATAAATATTACTTAGAGCAAACGTCATTCAAATCATGCTGCTGACAAGGTGATTAGATCCTTCATGTTATATTGTTTTGGAATTTCACAGCAATCTGTCTTGGCTTATGATTCCAGCTTTACTACACATTAAAAAAAAAAAAAAAAGGAAGATGAGAAGGGAGAAAAAAGTGCGACATTTAAAACTATCCAATAGCAAGCTGTTAGCAAATGGATTTTTAAAAGAATTGGGTTGCACTAGGGTATCATTTTAGTGTAAACATCTTTGTTAATCTACAGATTCATGACAGTGACAGCCAGAGCAACTTTTTTAAGACAAGTAGGGTCATACAAGTTTTTCACTCGAGTTTTTCACTCGCATCCTTCTTTTGCAGACTTCTGTTGATAATATTTGAAAATTCAAGTACATGTTCATCTGTATCTAGCAGAGTTTCTTTTGTGGAAACTCGGGACTTCTGAACAATGAACCAGTATGATTATGCAGAAACCACTTTATTATTTTCATAACTTGTCTTTATACAGTTTTTAGAGACCTTGTGCGCAACTCTAACTGGTTAATCGTTTCCTTGCCAATTACTTTATTGGTTAGTAACAGGTATTTTACTTGTCTATCAAATCTCTAATCTTAGTTAGTTTACCTATTTTATTCTCATGAGACAGATTTCTTGTTTATGGCAGGTGCAGTTGTTTTTTAGCCAGAAATAGTGAGATGTTTAACAAACCTTCATTCTCAAGATAGTTTTCACATGGGAACTTGCAAGCCAGCTTAGCTGCACTTAGAAGTGACAAGCCAGCTACCAACTTGGCATACCAAGGCCTGATTTTATAAGGCCCTTCTGTATAATTTATCTACCTATATTACAACATTCTTTAGTAACTAGTTTAATACAACTGTGGCCCTGTTGCAATTGTACTGCTAAATACTGTGCAACAAAACCAGTTAAGTTCGAGAAAAAAGAAAAGCATAAAGACAATGCTCTTGCCTCTTTTCAGGGAGATGATTGTGTAAAGATTTAGCAGTCCTAGTGACTCACTATGTTTGACTTTAGAAAAAGGTCTGTGTTATGAAGACTGAACTTTTATACCTACAGTTCTAATGCAAGTGTTTCTTTTCCTATGATTTTGGTGCTATCAATTTAAAGAGTGCCCTTGGTTTATATGACAATTTTTTTTCAAACACGCCCAATGGCAATTTTTAATTATAACAACCCAATGTCCTTCCAATATTTTTTCTGGGTTAAACCTTCCTTATTCCTAAAGCAGCAGACCATTCCCATTCTTGTGCCAGCATCAAATGTTGAGAAGCACAAGTCATCTATGGCAATTAACTGGAACCTTTTCACTATCAAGAGCTCTTCCTGATGTTCATTCACTTCAGTATTTGAAATCAAATACCAACTTAATTATCAGTGACCTGCCATTCCTTGAATGACATCTGAAAAGAAAAAGAAGGTATTTAATGGAGGAATAAGTCCCATCAGACCACGAGTCTGACTTTACTGTGTTTTACCCAGGTGTAAGATGTGTGCTTCTGTCACCCTTAGCACTAATCCTGATCACCTCCATCTTTAACAGGCCCCACTCTTCATGTTATATATTTTTCCACAATCCCTGCTGAACCTGGGGTATAGAGAGTGTTGAATGAGGAAATAAATTTTAATGAAGAAAAAAAAAATCAAAATGACGAAAACCAAATGTTTGTTTCTTTGGGTTTCAAAGCCAGGTAGAATTGATTTGAAGTCAGTTACCTAAGCCCCTAAAATTGAGTTGCAGAGCAAGTAACTTATAAATGTTCTACTCCCATATCAGCAAACAATATCGTAAATTCTTCTTTATATTAAATCTTTCCACTTGTTTTGTATTGTCTCCTTAGAGCAGCTTTGCTTCTGGGTATACTAAATGACAAAGAAAGGAATGGATACAGGGATAAATTACATTGGTAATCTTTGAAGAAGGAATGACTGTATATTTTGTTACATTCATAAACAGTAATTCTCTTATATACCTGTATTTAATTTTAATTTTTTTTTAATCTAGGGAATGATTTTCTAGGGAATGAATCTCAGCCTTGTCTTTTCAAATTCTTTTCATTCACAGGTCCCATATAAAGAATTTCAAATTAAGCTGAATTTAATAGAAAAATCAGCACTTTAATTATATTTTTAATTTTCACAAAATTAGAGTGGGTGAAAAAGAATATAAACAAATATATTGCTAAAAGCCATTGAGCTTCAGATTTTAAAAGAATTGTCCGTACTTCATTAAAAACAGTTCACCTCCCATCTGATTTTTAGCTTCTACTATGTGCACCTCCTAATGTTGCCAAACAAAATAATGAGAAAATATCTCTCAAAAATAATTTTTTTTCATGTAATTGAGTACAGAATTTATTCTTAATAGGGATTGTAAAGAAAATTATTTGATCTGAAGACAACATGCTTTCTAATCTATTAGTAGATATACATTTCCAAATTTCACCCATTCTCTCTGGGAAATGTCCTTTTGATAGTCAGCCCTCTGCTGAGCAGGAGAATTGTTTATATGTTAAATATTCATACAGGTAATCTGAACAAGGTATCACTTTTGTTACAGTTCTAATATTTCATGTTAGGAAAAGCCATACGCAGCTCATCCCTGATTACAAGACAAGGACAGAATTCACTTAAAGTGAACCTTGAAGTCAATGGCTTTGAATGAGTGTAGGTTCTCCTCAGAAATTAAAAAGCTCGAAGAGTAATTTCTCTAGAACATTACTCTTTATGAGGTCTCCAGTGCCTTTGTAGTCTAACTTTTATGTTGTATATTTACTTCTTGAAGTTGACTTGAATTTGAAAGCCTTGAATTATAACAAAATGCTTTGTCTTTTTATAAAACTTCAGTATTTTGATGAAGAGCAAAATGTTCTGGTTTTGTGTTTAGGGTTGATTTTATAAGACCATTACTTACAGGAACCCTAAGGCACAATTTAAAGTGAATCTTACTCATTTCTGTGCAATTAAAGCCATAAAAGGTTTAGTCTTTAAGCTATATATTCATATGCCTCTTCAGTAGGGTGAGGGCTTTTTAACCATGGCAGTTTTGTCACATTATAATTTTAATTATTTTTCCTTAGGAAAGAAATTAGCTAACAAGTCTTGGACTTCTTTTCTCTGTACAGTCATGCATTCAAAGTCAGAGGCTTTAATATTTTCTTAGATATGTTATTCTTCTAATTAGAAGAAAACTTTCAAGATCTGGCAGAATATATTTTTAATACAGAATCACTTTTTTATGGCACTGCAAAGGCTGCAATATAGACAACATTTATAGATAACACAGAAAAACATGTTAACTGTAAGTGCTTTTTATTGGTCTTGGCAGAGCTGTCGCTTGGAGCTTTAACAAAATAAATGAGTTACTGTTTGCCATCTTGCAGACAGGTGGCTGAAACATAAGAAAATGTACATATTGCCCTAAGCTAAACATATGGGCCAAGAAATATTACAGAAAGTGATATACCCTAAAGTATATAGTTTGGTAGTTGCTCATTTTAAAAGCTTTCACATTTAGTTACAATAGTACAACATTTTCTACTGACCTTCACAGTAAGTTAGGAACAATTAAAGCACCAGTGTCGAGATTTAAATGAAAATAAGCCCTTTATGCAGCTTGAGGGAGAGAACTGCAGCATTCTGTCATTGTTTTACAGCTGAGCAGGTGGATTCGATCCAGCTCTTGCTTTGCTCAGGCGAATGCAATACAGAGGATTTACATAAAACTAAAAAAAAATTTTTCCCTTAAAAGGAATGATTCCCAGCTACAAGGATTAAGAGGGAAGGTTCACTGAGGTTCTAAGTGCTGGTGCCAGGGTCCTGGGCTGTCCTGCAGCCTGACTTCCATCCCACGTGTGAGGGAGGCTGGGAGCCAGCACAGGTACAGGCAGTGTGGGCACTGAAGGTCAGGACAGCCTTTCTCAAAGGCTGAGGCAATACAAACAGCCAGAGGAAGCTCTTGGTCTCCAGTGGTTGACTGCTAAATGTCTCTGAAAATACACATGCTTATCATGCCAACAGCAACAATAGACGGAAGGGCTTGAAAATGAAGTAGTTTAGTTGCAGTCTTATATTTTAGAAGCACTTGAGTACATAAAATATTTGCAGTTGTCCATGTGAAAGCAGGTAGCATTGTCAGTCCAACTCCAAAGGGACACCTGTTCCCTAACTAGAAATGTTGTCATCTTCACTACAGAAGCCAAGAACTGGGTAGAAAGGAAAGCTGGGCCCTTAACATTTGCTCTGGGTATACTAATATCTATGGGAATAGTGTAACTTTATCCTGTGAAAAAAACTCAGAAAGTGTTACTAAGGGAACAATTTTTGTATTTCTAATTTTTCATGTTTGTTTGGTTTGGGTTTTTTTAAGTTTATATTGTTAAAGCTCCCAGGCTCAGGGAAACTACTAAAGTCATTTATTGAAAAGTTAAAATGAGAAATAAGTAATCAATGCTGAAAACATGCTCAATCCAAAATAGTAGGTGTTCACACTAATTATATGAAAGCAAGCCTCCTTATACGTGTTTGGAGCATGAGGTTTTCTTTTGATTTGTGTGCTTGAAAATGTTGTAGAAGTGATCATGTGCTTTAACACAATAATATTATTTAAACAGAATTTTGAGAACCTGTTGCTGCAAAAGTCAATATGTTTTAAAACACAGCCTCCTCAGTTTACAAGTTTATGAGTGAAATGAATGCTAAGATCATAAAGGACAGGACTAAATGTGTTATAAGTGCTGAGTTGCTACACAATCAGATAAAAAGGGTTAAAACAAATGTTCTTGGGGAAGAGTTTCTCATTATTTATTCCTTTTAGACTTGAAGACTTGGCAAGCCTGCTGTGTAACTATGCCTGCTGCCTTGAAAATAGCTTTTTCTTTTTTATTAGTCTAACTCAGGCTCTGATTTATTGAGCCAGAGAAGGATAAGGCAGCTTTAGCTCTTCCATTAACACCAGCTGGGGCCTACATCACATAATGTTGTGTGAATGCACAGCTTCATCCTATCACATCTGAGCTACAACAACCCACAATCTTTGCCATTATTACCATAATTTTGTAGGAGTTATTTATGCCGGATATCTCCTTAATTCTTGGTTTTTCTGTTTGTTTCTTTACTCTATATTTTTGCTTTAATTTTACACAAAGAGGCTAAAATTGAGGAAGGAAACAGGTATGTGTAACACTGGCAAGAAACAAAAAAAGCCAAACTCCTGTGATATGCTAAGGAATATCTGTGATATGCTAAGGAATCTCAGAGAACAGATAAGGGAAAAATGCTGTACTAACATCACTGAATCTTAAAAATCACACTATGAAAACATAATGAAGTAATAAATATATAGTCTGCTGAATGGCATTTTTTTAAAATCTCTGTGCAATGAAATTAATGCATATAATTCAAGACCATTCTAATTACTAACCTTAGTATAATCCATATCTACATGACTTTCACACTAATATATTCTGATAGCTGTTGCAAAGTACTACCTTAGCTTCTGAGCACCAGATCCAGGACTGCTTTCATTGGTGAGACTCAGCCAACTTTCATATCAAGGTAACCCACTGATTCACATGTTCTTAAGAACTACTCTTAAATTACTCAGGTTTTGTTTCTTGTGCTGTTATAAGGGAAAATAAATAGTTTTTCTTTGCCTTGTAGGAAGCAAGAATTCACCTTCCTCCTCCTCAGTCTTCAGGGCTTCTCTGCTGGTTCATTTATCGCCAGCAGAATGAAGAACTGCTGTTACAGGCCACTGTCAAAGGTTTTCTTCTTAAAGGAAGGGATGATGTGTAATTTGCTGTCTTGGCTTAAAGTGATGCAGTGGGATAAAGGCCACTGCATCCAAATGGGTTTTTTTAGCTGCAATGTTAGAAGTCTGCGTTTATTGTGATATTAAGTGAAGAACCCAGCTGGTTTGTGTTCAAAGATAAATTAGAGCAAAGCTCCCATTTTTAGCTTAGTGTTTTTCTAAGCTAAAAATTTTGTAAGTCTTAAATTCAGCTAGTGTTAAAAGATGGAAAATGTCAAATAAAACTTAATGCCTGCATTGTAGTGAGGGCAGGGGTGGAGAGAAAATTTGAAGCATGTTATTTTTTCACTTTTGATAACACCTGTCAAAGAAAATGTCCTGATAGTTGTAGCATATTAGAGCACTTTCAGGAATTTCAGCCAAACCTGCAGCAGTTCTACATTTCTGTTAGGTATCTTGCAGATAAGCCAGAAATATTTGCAGATGTGAATAAAATGGCATTTAATGTTTTTTATTCCTTGCAGTGCCAGCACCTAAGATAAAGTGAGCTTTACCGTGTGGGAACTTATGTTGAGAGACAAGATGTTTTTTCTACCACAGTATTATAAGTATCACATTGTGTATTGCAAACTTTGCTACATTCTTTTCTTTGGTTTCTTTAAGCAGAACACTTGACATTTAATTGACTACACTGTAAGTCTGTTAACTTAGCCAGGGTAGCACATCTTGACAATAATAGCAGTATGCAGTAAAACAGTATGCTTAGAACATCTTGATTGCCTGAGCAATGAGGTCAAGTAATATGGAATAATTTTTGTTCATATTTTGCAGGTTGTAAGAGACAATTCACATCCATATTACCTATCATAGTCACAGGATTGCCATGTATACAAGCCATTTGATTGCTTTTTGCATCCTCACCAATTTCCCCCAAGGTAACTGCCTCCCTGCCCGAAGGTCACAAGTGCTGGTGAGATCAGTGTCGTTGGGAGCCCTTGACATGTTTGTGCTTGGTCCTGAAGCAATCTGCACAGATCCCTTGGCTGCCAGGAATGGATTCCTTCCTGGCCAGGGCTGAGTGTACATTTGATAAACTGACCCCAAGTTCAGAGTCTCTCACTAAGAGAGACTAAGCCCTTCAAAACTTGTGCAAAACCTCCCATGAGCCTTACATCACCAGTGGGTGTGGGGGGATAGGAAATGCCAGGGTACCCCTTTGTGCAGAGGAACGGAGAGTGCATTTCCCTGGGCAAGTGCTTGGCTCCTGGAAATGAACAAGGAAAGCCCATCCTCACTCACTGTCACTCTATTCTCACTGTAGGCAATGTTGTAAGTGTAGGAGCAGAGAGGATCTCAAAGTTATCTAGGATCCCTTCTGAAGCCTAAGTTTATCACTGTTTAACCTCAGGCACCCTAGAGTTTCAAGCTTTTGTTTATAATGTTTGGACGAATTGAATTTCCACTGAAAATTTTGTGATTTTATCCCAAGCACACCCTGAGAACATATGATAAACTTAACAGCACGACAGCAAGCTTTCCCTTTTCTTCCAGTTCCCTTTAGTTACATTTCTCATCTTAGCATACTTTCATTCTCTCCACACATAAATTTGAAATGGTTACCATATCTCTTAATAGGATGGAGCTAATCAGTCACAAAGTAGATCATTACAGAAAGTTATAATGGCTAAAGTATTTGAGTTCTTTCATTATGTCTCCTGGAGTACTTGTTTAAAACTACTGAGTCTAAACCAGAACGCAGTGCAATTCATTCCTCATTTTGCTTCATACTGAGCTCAGACTTCAGTGAGACAAAATGGTTTATCAGCTTGAGGTGAGAGGTAGAATGATAAATGTCATGAGGAGTAAAGCTTGGTAATAAAATATCACTTGTTTACTGGTTGGATGTTAAGGTATCTATATGCACGGGTTGATGTAGCTGAATTAACATCTCTGATTGGTTTCAGCTGTGAGGCTGCAGAGAGATGCCATTTCTTTAGTTGTGGGTCCCTGATTGTTTCTGTCTGTAGAGACATCATTAATAAGTCTTGATTTCTTTGCTGTCTGCTGTTAATGTTTTTTGAATAAATAGTTTTTTTATATTATGCACTTACGTTTGTACAAAAAAGCCCTGAAATTTCTTTCTTCGGTAGTTGTTGCTTCAGTAGGTTTTGTAAGCTACCTAAGTATAGTTGTACAAAGGATACACGTACATTTTTTTCTGCATCTTGTTTATGTTGTCGTAAAATGAAGTACATTGGCCTCAAGTAAAGCTCTCTAAGTCATTTGGAAATAAATTCTTTAGCTAGAAATTTCTTTTAATATTCTATGCTCAAAGCTGATTAAATTTTTGTGATCCCAGATTAAGGCTAAATGTCTCCATGTACAACTGCTGAAATAATTCATTGAGGAAAAACGTGAGTTTTCAATCCGAACTAATAAATTATTCCTATTGCTGTACTTTGCTAAATAAATTGTTTGATAAACTGAACAAATTAGGTTGTGTTTCTTGATAGGTACAGAGATATTATTTGATATGATTTGGGGAAAGAGTCTTTTTTGTTTACTGATTTGGTATAATTTTCATCTCATACCTGAGCAAATTTTAAAATAACGTAGCCTGCAATATAATACTTCTTTATGAAGAGAGAAAATTATTTTCACAATATGGTAAATTGATGTTGTTTATTTTGGAGCTGCTTTTGAAACCTCAATTCAGTGGGACCACTTAATTAAGAACTACCTGGCTCAGAGCTCCAAAATTGAGACTTCTATTTATATCATAATTCAAATAGAAATTAAGCAGTCCAGTAAGGTCTTAAAAATGCTTTAAACTAGAAACTGTAGGAAACTTACATTTGTTTGTTTTTAATGATAAAATCCTTTCTCACTTTAGCTGAGGCAAAGAATTAGCGTGAGTTTTGATCAGATATTTGCCTGTGTGTTAGGTACATTCTAGGTAATATATTTTGTTAAATAAGCATAATCTTCCAGGGGTATTAAATGTTTTCTTTGCTCTCTCCACATCTTGCACCACAAACACTTTGTGCTGTTCCATTCATCACCCTTCAGTATTACAAGCAAAAGTCACTTGAGATGTGTACATCTATGAATTTAAATCCATGGCCTTTGGAGTTCATTACTAATTTTGGTGTCCTCATTAATACAGATGTCCCAATGAAAACAACCGTTGTGATAACCTAGATGGTTATTTAAATGCTGTAAAAGTTCTTCCTATTCCTATAAAATTCACTGATTTTCACCTCCAAGGTTTTAAATAAAGGAATAATTACTTTGACCAGCAGAGAGCAGCAATGGTATATTATGATGACTTGAGCCAGCCCTTGCAAAAATCTCATTACTGACATGAGTGATAGATAATATTGTGTATGATTTTCCTGATTTGTAGGAAAACATCTGTTGAAATTAAAGCAGCAATAGGAAAATTACGTCCCCATGTAATTTAATTCTTTTGTAGAGCCTCTTAATTTAAAATGCTCTCTGTTTAATTTCTTGTCTGTATGAAAGTTGCAAAGATTTATTACTTGAACTGTGTGTAAGTCACCCTAGTACTAAGTAGGTGATTATTTTCACACTGATCTGAAAATTTGCTCTGGAGTTTCACTGACTGTGTTGGGCATTGTCTATATTTTAATCTTACAGTTAAATTCCAGCCCCATAAATGTAAATAGGAAATTTTTTTCCACTGACTTCTAGGAAGGGTTTCACCTTCCTATAAGCTGAAATATATATATATATATATCTCACAATTCTAATGACATATATATTAAAAAGTCATTATAAAGAGATTAATAAGAGGGTGAAAAATCCTAACTATGTGTTTTAGTTTTCTTTTTGTGTGTGTTCACAAAGATACTTGTCCAATTTTACAGGCACTGCATAGGTAGGATGAGAACTTTTTCCTCTGCTAGAGCATTCTAACAATGCTGTTAGAGATGTATATTTCCTGGTCTTGATCTGTGGCTCTTCCATGTTTGATTGTGTAGCAGTACTCCAGAACAGATTAAAGCAACCCTTTTTTTCTCAAGGTTTTTGATTTACCCAGAGAAAGAAAGAAAGAGAGAGAGAGACAAAAATGGAAAGAGAGAAAGAAAAAGCGAAAGTGCAATTTTACTTTCTGTCTTCTAGTAGGACTGTTTTGCCAAGTAGGAAAGAGTGTTAACAATGCTGCTGCTGTCACTTTTGGAAAGAAAGTGGGCTTTCTGTTAGATGTCCCAGTGTTGTCTATATGTTTGCATATACATTAGAATTTCAGCTCAAATCAGGACAGTGGTTCAGGAGTGAACCTTCTATTCCTGCTATGACATGGAGCAGTTGTACTTTCACAGCTGTATTGCTCCCAGATGGTGTATAACTGGAATACATGTTCCTGACACTAATGAGTATTCAATTCTGGGAAATGCTACATGTAGTTCCGAGTAAAAATCCTGTCAAACATGAATTAAGTTGTACCTAGGAACAACATCCCCTTGGCACCAATTGTTCTGCCATTCAGATCCACCCATGCTGCAACAAGCTGAGGCCTCTGTGGGTGAGGGAGTCCAGGCTGCTTCATGCTCACTCACATGTTTCAGTGGAGCTTGGGTGGCAGCAGCATTCCCCTGCCTTGACTGAATCACCTCTCTGTTACTGCCTGAATACTGGTGTGCAGGAAAGTCTGAGGTATAGATTAGAAGTGCTGCTTGAGTTTAGGTTACAATGCTGGAGAGCTGTGAATGGTGCTAGCTCTCCCCTTTTTTGACGGTTAGCTTGTATGAAGTTCCCTTTGCTTCAGTGTTTCTATTGCAACATAGGAGCAATTGTATCATAGAGATTTTATAAAAGTAAATTTGGTTGTGTTTATGAAGCAGAGGTCCTATCATGATGAACTCTACACAAACTAATGAAGGAAACATTTGTCCCTCCTTCAGAGCAGATCTTAAATTATGTGCAACAAATTAGTTGTGAAACTGTAGACTGGATAAACATGGAGAAAGAAAATATTATATAGCTCTTCATTTAATGAGTACAATCCTTTCTGTAAATGTAATGAAAAATGTTGTGAAAGAAAATAATGAAATCTTGTAATTAATGATTGTATCAGCACTCATATGCCCAAAGCACCTGACTTAGAGTTCTATGGGAGATTTAATTCTGACATTTCGTCACAGGAGTGCATGATACTGCAACCTATGTAGTATTCTTTAAACATATTTTTTACTGCAATGCATGTAAATTAGGGGTTGAAAAGGTTTAATTTTGGTTGAATTATAATTCTTGTCATTTATTTATTTATATTTAATCATTTGGAGTGTTGTTAAAAAAATAGAACCATTTAATGAATCAGCTGTCCATTCATCTTAACATATTATTAAATATAAGGATATTCTTGACTCTCATTGTCATAACTATTGTCACAGTAGTATTTGTACTGAACCAATAACACATTCTTGCTTTGCTAGGCAGAATACATAGAATATAGATACAGAATGATAGAATGAGCTACAGTCCCAGACAAGGGGGGATTACAGCCTTTACATGTAGCAAGGACAAACCATAGAAAAGAAGACAGTAAAAATGGAGGCTAATCAAAATAAAAAAGAGGTGCATGCAATATGATGTTCATTCTGACAAAGGATTTCCTTTAATTTAATTAATTGCATTTCTAGGCAGAGTTCTGTGCACAATGACTTAGCTATATAGGATTTAATGAAAGGACTCAGATGTTAAATATTGGATAAGAGGAGAACATGGAGGGCCACCAGACAGAGAATGAATGAAGGAATGGGAGCAGATAGTCCTCAGCACAAAGAGAGTTGACAGAAAAAAGGTTATTCTTCAGCATCTTTTGTAAACTAAACTTTCTGTATGGTTTTGAAATTACTTTCTTGACTCTTCAAGCTCCAATTAACATTTTATTTCAAATTAATTAATACAGAGTTTAAAAATAAAATTCTCTTAAAAGAAGAAGTTAAAATGCCCAGATTTACTACAGTCTGCCACTAGAGCAAGATTCCGCATGCAAATTTTTTATGCGCGTCCCCAGTGTGATATGATTAACAATACAGATGAGAGACACAAAACCACCTTTTTTACCTTACTTCTCAATTTCCATGTTTTCCAGGCATTATTTAAATGAATAGGCCTGTTGCCTGTATCATTTCAGTTTCTGCCTTGCCAGCATACCAGAGCACTGGGGTTGACTTCTGCATCTGCCTTGGACGGGCTCTGTGCACAGATCTTGCTATCTTGTACATCACCCAGATGATCTCCCCTTGCAGAGACCTCACTAGTGTCTGCTTCAGGCAGCTTTGAAAACCTCCCCTGTGTTTCAGACAGAGCATTTTTTAAAATTATTTTTGTTCATTATTATTTTGACCAAATGAACCTGTTGAGGAGGTGATAGTGAGAGAGACACCAATGGCTGTAAGCAGAGATTGCCACAGCACTATGTGTGGCTTTCTCAGCATGACTGAAATAATAACTAATATAGCACCTAAAATGGACTGTCACCACACCCGGTGTCAAGGCCCTGACTGCCCCAGGCCACCCTGTCTTTTCCTTGTTTCTCTGCTTTTTCGCCTGGTTGGACACCTTTGAGGTTTACCCAGAAATGGGATCTCAGCCTGTAATGTGTTGTGTGCCTGCTCTTTGTGCAGATATTCTGAAGCAATTTAAACATCTCACAGAGTTCTCTAACTGGATTTTCATTTTTTTCTGCCTGGTCTGAATACATATTTTAACTTGATTTTAAAAAGTTGTGTCTAAATCTAGATTCTGATACATTACATCTGTGAAAACTGCCCTGGAATTCAGGAATTCTGTTATTTTGGGTCAAGAATCAACATGTCATTTTTTAGTAGGATATTTTGTAAAGATATTAGTGGTTTTTCTGCATCTGTTTTATTGAAAGTGACTTCACATCAGGATCTCCATTGTCCATATGTTTACATGGACAGTGCTTTACAGATTTTTCTGATACTAGTTGATACTTTTTTTCAAATGTATTACTACAAGAGAAATCTGAGGATAACCTTGATACTACTATGCATCTACTTTCTGAAACACATTGTTTATTATAATTTATATCTATATTAATTTTAATGGATGCAATTATGTTAGCTATAATTAATGGTGGATTGTGTGTTTCTCATTACCTGTATATTTTTTTTTAAAATATTGTTATAATATTGCAAATAAACTGTCACAAATATCTTTAGTTTCCATGGGGTTGTCCACAAATAAATACTGTTCTTTTTGGATTACTTTTCACATATATCTGTTGAGAAATATATAAAAATAATACTATAATTATTTTCCCTTTGAATAGCATATAACTTTCTAATGTTTATACTTTTTCTTAATTTGCCTTCATGAACTGACTTTGCCATTTGTTTTTATTTCATGTTTTAGTTCCTCCTCGCAGCTCTTCAAAATGCAAAAGAATGAGCAAACCACCATGATTTACTTTAGTCTTTGGCCTTTTTAATCTTACACTTGAAGGTCAAATTTAAGTAGAGGCAAATCTATGTTTCTTTAATAAATTTTAATTCTACAAACTAAATGTGATTGAAACTAAATTTATTAGGATTTCATTTTAGAATTTCTTTCTTCTTCATCTGGTAAATATTGGTTGAAGGGAGGATAATGAGTATTTGAACTTACTTGTTCCTCAGAGTACAGGCATTGTTTTCACATGGCTTTGTTAGAATATACTTGGTGAAAGAAGAAGATACTTGGTGAAAATAGCAAAACTATGAGATTGTAGCAGGAAAATGAAAAGTCAGTGAAGGGTAATATAAATTATTAGTTGCACGGGGAAGGTTTCATTATAAAAGAAGACGTGAAGAAACCCACTGTTTACTGTATTTAAATTTGAAAAAGGGAAACTTTCCCAGATTTAATTTTTTAAATCAATAATTCATTCATTTCTAGGAAAACCAAATGGGAATTTTAAGTTTAATTAAAAGAGGATTGGATGTATTGTAGTGTGTGTTATGAAAACCCAACAGAATTATAAATGATAGCTCTAATGAGAGAACTGTGGGGAAAAAAGCCAACCCTACCAATGATGCTTTTCAAAGCGATTTCTATATTAAAGGTAGGATATGGGAAGAAAGAATACGGGAAAGTTCAGAGAAGGCTTTGAAAAGCTTTTAAACACTTCTAGTATAAACATCTAGGAATGTTCTTGGGCCTGTTTATTTAAGTCATAGACATCAGTGGGAATCCATTAGACCAATATTGAATATTTTTGAAACAAAAATGCTGTAAAGAATTCTAATGAAATTTAAGAATCTCAGTGTCACTGTAAACTTCCATGCGATGAAAGAAAGAAAAATCTTTTTTCCTCTGTTACTCTTACCATCTAATGACTTATTTTATCAGTGATAATTTAGAGGGAAAAATGCAAATGTTGCTCTGGAAAAATCCTTTCCTTTGTGCTATATGAAGCAGACAATGCTGAGAGTCAACAGGTGTGTCAGAGGACAATTGGGAGCACCTGGTTCCTAATTCATAGTTTTGTGTGAGCTGCACCTGGTGGGGGTTGTAGATCACAGGTTTGCTCTGGTGGCCTTGGGGATCCTAGCCCTCTGCAGGGAACAGACTGACTTCAGCCAGCTAGTGTTGTACAGAAGCAGGAAAGAGTCTTTCAGTGTCAGAGATGAGTGAAATTTTTTGCGTTTTTCAGTCTGTGGCTGGGCCAGAGGTTGGCTGGGTGTTGCCAGAAGTTGTCAGGTTTTTGGAAAATGGGAAAAATAGGCTTGACTTTTTGCTGTGGAGGAAAAGATTAGACTCTACAGCTCTCAAATCTAGTTCCTTATTAGTATGCGTTAGGGGAGGGTGGGATGGGCTAAGTCTCACATGGGAAATAAAAGAAGTAATCTCTGTATTACTGTCTAATAGTTTATATAAACATATATTAGAAGTTTATATAAACATATATGGTTCACCTATTTAGGCTGCAGCCATATGTGTGGCATCTTGGTAATGCCTTGAGCTGTAAGGAAAGGTAGGATTGGAAATATTTTCTCTTCAGTGCTTGGTGCTGGACTGTTCCCCTGAACTTTGACTCAGCTTGGTGAACCTGTCTAAATGTTCTGTGTGGTTCTCTGGTTTTGTGTGAGTTGTCTTGGTGGATAAAAAGGTAACTCAGGTTTAAAAACCTTCCCCTGGTCTCAAAATGCAGCAGATGCTGAATACAAGATAAGTGTGGGGTTCAGTACTCTGTCTTGAAAAGAAATTTTCTCAGATATTTAATATTGGGAAATAATTTGAGTTATTGTGGCAGAGAAACCATTTGATGAAAAGGAAGTGAAGTTGGCAATTCAAAAGCAAGGTTGTAGAGAGCCTTGATGGTGGAGCTGTGGGAGGGAGGTAGAATAACTTACTGTGCTGCAACTGTGTATGTGTAAACTAGAAATACGCCAAGAATTTGCTTCTTTACCTGATTTTTTTGTAGTTTTTCTATTTCTTTCTAGTTCTGAAGGTGAAATCTTAAATCTCTTTAATGACATGTACAAACTTATATGTGCTGCTTCAACATGTTAAAATATCAGAATATTTGTTTATTTGCTCAGGCTGCTCTAATGAAATTTAAATCTGCTTAAAAAGGATTTAATTGGAGTAGAGCAAATGTTCTGCAAACAATATCTGTTTAGATTGTTTATATTGTTTTGGTTAATATATAAACTTAAGAGGACATAATCTCTTTATAGCTTAAGTTGTCAGTTTCAGCTAAGATCTTATCTGGGAGTGTGTATGCTTTTATTATATTGTAATTGCCAAGTAAAAAAAACACACTTAGATTAAGTAACATTGCTCCAGAAGTGTTTTAAATATATTTCATTACATTATCAGTTCTATAAGTGTTCCATATGTGACTGGTCAGCTGGGAGAAGTTATTATATACAGGATAATAAGAATTTCTCATATGCCACCCTTGACACATTTTATGTTAAAATTGTTTCAATCTTGTGTACCAACTAATGAACAAGTTTTTAGATATCTTGTGTATAATGAAAGGTTAAAATTTCTTTTGCTAGAATTATCACATCAAAAGGCTAAAAGAAAGTGTATCTATATCCCCTGTTCTTGCCAAGAAGGAGTGCAAGTTTAACTGTCAAGAGTGTAGCGAAGAGTGGACAGTGGTTCTGAGATGGACACCATCTAACAGAAAAAAGTAGCCTCAGAATTTCCGCTCTTGACCGTTTAATTATATATGAAATGGGATTGTTTCTTTTTCCCCTAGTAAAAAAAAAGTATGGTTTGTGAAGAACAAAGAAAATATTTGTGGCTCAGATATAAAGAAGAAAAAGCAGACTATTTGCGATTTGAACATCAGGGATGTTGCTGTGCTGCTTAATCAATATAGAGTTTTAGAATCCCATAAAAATATGTTGCCTAGTGGCAAGATGCATCTAACTGTCTGAAAAACTCCAAGATGTGCAAATATTCATAGCAAAAGGAAGCGAGAATTATAGCATGCTATGGAATATGCAAAATCATATAGGCTCTGACAATTCAGGCTGAGAGATTAATTTTTACTAATTTGTTCTCTATTTCAAGCAAGTTACACTCTTCCTTCCTGTAAGAAAAGCCTAAAATATGCTTATTTTCACCTTTGGAAAAATTAGTCCAAGATTAGACATTCTTTTTTAAATAATTCTTTAACATTTCAGATACACAGAGAATAATACATTGCAACCCAAACAATTGATCTGATCCCTTAAAAGGATGATCAGTAATCTCACGTTTAACATAAAATGGAAACATTACAGTTTATTTGCCATTCTTCTTTGTCATTTAACTGTGTGGTTTCATGCTCTTTTGGGGGTCATTGTTGTTGTGTTCCCAGAACTATTTAATAAGGCTTTGGATAACCTTAGAGAAATGTTAAACTAATTTAAAGTTAGTAAAGTATCAGTAATTAAATATTCTCATCATGTGTGTCAGTGCTGGGCATTATGGCCCTGTAATCATGGGCTCAGGTGTGCAACTCTTATTGTCCTTCGCAATTAATGATTTCTCTGTTAATTACTCAGAAAGGGAATAAAAAAACCCTTAATTACTCAGTGAAGTAAATATTGAGCAACGTCAAAATTTAATGTTAGTTTTATTACTGTGCATTGCCTTAAAGAAAATCAGACAGCAGTTCTGCTACATAATGCTAAGACGTACCGCGGTGCTCTCAGAAGTTGTGTGACTGTGTGCCTACTTAGAGACCTTTCTGAGAGCAAGGTGTACTTTCCTCTGGGCTCCCTGTCTTGCCCTGACTGAGCAGGTATCAGAGCTACAGCTGTCTCTTTTTTTCCTGGAGAAATCCCCTTAATCCTCTTTGATACCCACAGAAGACTAAGAATAATCTTGCTCTTTAGTTTTTACTTTTTTTGTCAAGTAAATACACATGGATCATTTGTGAAAAATTGTCTACCAAAGCAATATAGTGTTTTAAAATTTGAGAATGCAGAAATTAAAGAAGAGTAAAGATAAGTGGTTGTTACAGTTTCAGAGATCTTAAGCCTTCTTAACTTCATTGTACCTTTTAATGAAGTATTATAAACTGGCTTAGGATGAAACAAGTGGAGTCCTATAAAGATTTTATCGAGTCAAATGCTGGAGAGAGATTTTTTTCCAAGGATGTGTTGTTAGAGAACAAGGGATAGTGGCATAAAGAAAGTAGATTTATATTATGAACACAGAAGAAATTCTTCACTGTGAGAGTGGACAGGCACTGGAACAGGCTGCCCAGAGAAGTTGTAGCTGCTTTAGCCCTAGAAGTGTTCAAGGCCCGGTTGGATTGCTTTGAGCAATCTGGTCCAGTGGAAGTTGTCCATATCCATGGCAGCGGAGAGGGAAATGGATCACCTTTAAGGTCACTTCCAACCAGAGTAGAATCAATTCAAGTTTTCAATAGGCTTAGGAATCTATTGCTGCCAGGATTTTTTTCCCCTTCACTATTTAACCTAAAGATTTTCCTTGCATAAATTCATCATTCCCAAGTTCACAGCCTGTGGCTATGATGGAAGAACTGGCTTATTTCATGACTCCTTGTTTTCTTCCAGGGTCAAAAGTGTGTTAATCTCTGTAGACAACAGGTTGATGCTTATCATCTATTATTAAAACTTGTTCCTTGATTTTTAAGTTGGAGTTCTTAGCTGAAAGTTGTTCTCAAGATGACCATAGAAATACTATGAAAAAATACATGTAAAGTTTTATGGATTTTTTTTCATCATTCAAATTTAACTTGAAGTCTGTTTGACCATGGAAATTGAAAAGATGATAATAACACTCCCTGTGAAGAGTGGCATGGTAAATAATTAATAAAAGTGGCTATCACTTATTCATTCTCTTTTGAAAAAAAAGATGTATTGGAAATTGAAACACGTTGCAATATCTTTCTCTCCAATATATTGAACATGAAGTGAGACACATGTAAAACCAGAGGAATCTGAAAATTGATGCTCAGCTAGAAATGAAGGTAGAGAACAAGGCATATTTAATTCTCTCCTTTTCATAATAAATGTTTTTCTTTGTTAACAGATTGTGATTTCCCCACCCTTCCTCAATTCTTTTGACTTTCTTGAAGTAACTCTAGACTATTTATGGCTGTTTTGATTTAGAACATCAGAAGTCTGTGGCTGGAGTCAGTGTCAAGAAAAGCAGAGAGGGTTATTGTTTAGTTTGAAGACTGGTGGACGTTACTTGTGCAGAGAAGTATGAAGAACAACATCGTTTTTTTTTTTTATTTTTATTTTTTTTTTTAGAACCTTGCTTGCTCACAGTTCAACACTTTCCCTGATTTATGTGTTTTCCTTATCCTGGATTAATTGAATAGCTCACACTGTAGGTGGTTTGCCAGTACCTAAACCAAGTTTCCTTTACTGAAAGGTAAACCAATTCTCATAGTCCCTTAGATGTGGAAACAAGCTTGAACACTGTTCCCATATGCCTTCACCCTTTTTCTCTTCTTAAGCCTAGCCTTCATCACAAATCATATTTTCTAAGCTTACTTATTTTCTTGTCTTACTCTCAGTTTGGCCTAATTTTCTCTCTCTTTATTTGGCTAAAA
The DNA here is from genome assembly GCA_013400315.1 of Bombycilla garrulus. Taxonomy (NCBI): domain Eukaryota; kingdom Metazoa; phylum Chordata; class Aves; order Passeriformes; family Bombycillidae; genus Bombycilla; species Bombycilla garrulus. Next base: position 61,210 of record VXBU01003345.1, on the reverse strand, counting down.
CTTGTCAGAGTAATCCAGTTGGGGATTCTCCCACAGCTTATCACAGCTGACAGAGCGGAGTCAGTCTGTGTAATGTGGAGCTCAATCTGCTTATTGGAACCTTCTCTGCACAACAGCTGCTTGGCCTTTTATTTCCTTGTCTATTTTTCCTTAAATGTGTATGCTTTTAAAGGATTATTGACATTTTCCCCTTAAATGTTAAGTATAAAACTTTATTGGAGAAGATCTTTTGGTAAAACAATAGGATTCAGAAGTAGCAGATTTCTAAGAATTTTTTTTTTTTTTCCAAAATGATTTAATTTTCTGGGACACTTCTAAACATTGCATTTTTATGGATTTCTGTAAAAAATAGATTAGAAAACAGAATAAATATTATATTGACAATACTAAAAATATTAAGAGGGAAAAGTCATCCCAAGTAAGAGTAATAAAGCCACAGGATTAATAAAGTAATGTTTAGGTTTTGACATTTATTTATATTTTTATATATATTTGCAAGCAATGCAAGTAAGAATATCTTTCAACAAATCATAGCATACTTTTATTAATAGGATTTATTGCACTTGTTTTCAGGGGATTTTTTAGTTATTCTCAGTGAATACTGATTCATTTCAGTGTACATGCCAAAACTCCTCTGTCAGTTATGTTCTTTTATGAGTCTTCTGATCTGAACTCGCCCTCTCCGCTGAGTCTTCTGTTGAAACATCTCTAAAATATGTCTGCTAGATTCTTCAGTGGAGTATTTTTAAATGCATATTCAAAAAGATAAAGTTTTTTTTATAATCTTTAGGAGGGATGAGACTCGTGCTTATTTTAGCAAGGCCCATTGCAATAGCACAGTGAAGTGATTTTTTTTTTTTTTTCTCATCCCCACCTTCTTTGTGTTGATGGTTAAATAAGTTTACTCTACAATCAGGCAAGTGCCAGAGCTAATAACAGAGAGCAGGTAGGGTCACACAGGAAGAAGAGGGGGAGGAACGGCAATAGCTTTTTTTTGTAGCAGTGAACCACCTAATCAGCATTTTTGCAGCGCAGAGACTCTAATTAGTGTCTTGAATTTACACATCATATTTGTCATAACAATTGAGCTAGGCAATCTTGATACTATCCTATAGATCAGAAGTGTATTTTCACTCTATCTTATTTTTGACTTGTCACATCTATTCTTGAGTAAAAGGAGAGATGCTTTTGTATTTTAAGAATTGCTTAACCCTTCAGAATACTTTTTCAAAAGGCAATACCAAGGGAGAAGATCAGATTAGAAAGGTGAAGTCATAAACCAAGTAAAGGCTGGCTGTATTCCCACTGTTGTTCTTTGTAGGAAATTTGGACCTGGTAAAGAGATCATCTAAAAATATGAGAATTTGATGAAAAGCTTAAGACGAAAAGGTCAGACTGAGGCTACAGATATGACCTGACTACAAGTATTATCTGTCTTTTCCACAAGGGTATCCTAGTTTTCTCAGTTACCTAAATATATCTTTTTTGCATCTTGAAATTAAGCTTGCAAGTATCTTTAACCTTTACTGCCATAATGTAAACACATAATGAATAGAAAACAATTATTTAATCTATCTTTCAGTCCTCGTTTTAGCTTTCCTTTAATTTAGGAATATGGGGTGTATTATAGGGGTTTATGTCAAAGATTCCTGTCACTTTGAATCTCATCTCTGTGATTGGCCCTGGCAGTGTTTTAAGGAGGGTGTAAAATGACATGACTATGATCTTTCTGGTAATTATATATTCCAGTTTGGCACTGGAATACTGGGTATCTTGGGAACTTGAAAGTCAGAAAAAACACCTCTCTAGGCATTTAATATGAAAGTTCAATAAGCATTTAATATGCCTAGAGGGTTTTTTTTTACTTTTTATTTTTTACTTTTCATCTGTCTTGTAACTTTTTAATCTGCATGACTGTTTTTTGACAAGGAGTTCTACAACATAACTGTATAATACATGAAGTACAGCTTTCTGCGGTTTTTTGAATTTTTGCCACTTTATCCAGTTTTTCATTTCACAGGCTTGAGTGCTAATCATGCATACTGAAAATGAGTTGTTTATACTTGAAATGTTTAAACTAAAATTGCAGATGTTTCACTTGTCAAAGCTCCATGTGACACTTGTTGGAGCTTCAATAATTGTACTGTTTTTCCTGTTTTGATGTTGTTTGATTTATTTTTATTTTTAAAAAAGCCAACTAAATATGACTGCCAGTGAATCTTAAGTTCAGCCTGTTTTCAGAAAGCACTGCACTTCAAACTTGTGCTAATCATTACTTAAAAAAAAAAAAATCCATATATAACCACCAGGAGAATAAGCACCGTGTCACAGTTGAATACTATAAATGGTTCATGGCTCTGGCAAATATTGTAATCACCATGAAGAAATTTAAGGTTTAGGCATATTCTACTTCCTTTGAAGGATGTATGATATTGACATTGGAAAACTAAGCTTGATCACTGGGGGTGAGTGGACTGCCAAAGATAGTATGCCTTTAAAGCTCTGCTTGTAAGTCTTTGTTCTCACTGGGTTTTTTTTTTAATTAAAAAAAAAAAAAAGGCAAGATTTTAAGGAAAAGATAACAGCCTTTAGAGTCTCCAAACTTTTTCCATAGCTTAGATGCTTTTTAGATCAGAAAGAAGTTAATTTATTTCCTGGAAAATATCTAGAATATTTTTTGCTTGTTTTCTTATAAAGTCAGAAGCATTACAGACTGTGCAAGGTCACAATAGCTAAAACAACTCTATGTAATGCAGCTCTCTTTGGAAATTGCAGCAAAATAGTCTGTGAAATTATTTCCTGTGTATTTCTTATTTTACTGAATATTCTAACTCCTGCTTTGAAGATACTTGGCAAAACATCTTCAGAACTCCCCTTTGGGAAAGAAGACTCCTCTTATTTGTTGTGACCACATAATATTTGAGTAACCACCTTGCAAGTCACATGGAACTTCTTATATATCAATCTTTTTTTATAATCCTTTTGCTGTTTCCTTTTGTTTTCTACAAATGTTTTAATCTGCATACATTTCTCACCGTGACTGAATTTGACAGGGTTATGTGCAGCAAAGTTAGAGGTAGGTGAGTTTGGCCTACACAGCTGCGCTGGAGTCATTGCCATGGAATCTGTTGTGCTGTTTCACTTGAGAAGTGAACTGTGGCTGGTGCTGTATGCTGTAGCAGAGCAGCTGCCCTGCTGTGGCCAGATTAGCTGCTCTGTGGCAGTGCTGTGCATCGTCCAGCTGCGGGAGCAAAATCGTTTTGGTTGGTCAAGTATAATGTCTAAATTGCAAGCTCTTTGGACCAGGAATCCTGCACCCTTCCTCTACTTGTCTAAAAATACATGTATTGCTGATAGTCCCTGTAAGCCTTTGGGTTGCCTGCTACTGCCACAAATGTTCGTGAGACCAAGGAAGGCCCTATTGCAAAAGCTCAGGATGTGAAACAGAGGAAATAGCATCTCACAATACAGTTTGCCCATTGGTACGCTGCTTTTGCCAGCAATGAAGAAACCATGACCCTAGTGAAAATTGTATCTTTGCCCAAAACAATGCATTTTATGTTGCAAAATACTTAATTGTTGGTAAGGTTCTACAGCTATTTCCATAGATGATTATTTTTGATTCTGTGCAAAACCAAGGCACTGCGTACGTACATACTCCACGCAAGAGCTACTCCTGCATTTATTGCAACATTCAGAAAAATACTGAGAAGTAAATAGTGATGCTGAAGTTATTTCAAGCTTGTGTAACTCGTGTGTCAGGAAAGGGGCTTGTCAGTGGTATCAGGTTCATTTGATGTCTTTGATGTTACAACCAACTATGGAAATATAGGTACATACTTTATGTTACAGCTTGACTCTCTCCCAGAAACCTCCCAGCTGATACTTGAAAGTCATTAATCACCATAAAAGTTACAGGAAGAGCCCTGAAGTCTGTACTTCAAGAGTAGTTTATTTGTCACCCCAGGTGAGTCCCTTGTACGTGCTTGGCGTTTGCAGTGTACAAGAGAAAGCAAGAGAATATTCATTCCTGAGGAGAAATATGAGGAAAAAGTTCTGAAGTGCTGAGCTGGAACAGCTATTTTGGGTGCTCTAAGACCAGCTTGATTGATTACACTGCTTGCTCTGGGAACCTGCACTTGAACAAAAGAAATAGAAAGGCAGTTAGTGTACTTCAGGTCAGGATTATTGGTCTGGCTAGAATCCTGTCTGGGACTTTAGATTAAAGGAAAACAATGCCTCAATTTTTTAATCCTTACTAGTGTTATGTAATTCGTTCTTCTCTTGACCCCAGGACTGATGTAGAATGTGTTGATTTGGGATGTAATTAAATAATTTCTTAATATGTAGTTTTATTGAGTCAATCTTCTGTTGTGACCTTAATTATTCAATTTTGGTTAGTTAATACAAATGTTATAATAGCTTTTTTTAATGCTGATATTTGATTGCTCATTAGTTTTCAGAAAATCCTTGAAAATGTCTTGGGTTGAAGACAGGTATCTGCTGGGAAAGGCAGAAACCTCTCTGAATTGCTGAAATTAAGCGGCCTTCAGGCAAGATATGGGGAGGAATGACAGTCCTTTATTAATGAGTATAACAAGATACAAATGAACAATAACTACGGTATTAACAACAACAACTACAAAGTAAAAAAAACAAAGTCAGGGACCCCCACGGCAAAGCCAGGGAGAGATAGATGGGGAAGGCCTTGCATCACGAACCCCATAGGCAGTCTGTAGTCATAGATGGCTCTGACGGACCCTCTGAGGAGAAGGGAAGAACTCTGAGATGGAACACAGGAGTTCTGGTGCAGGGATGGATTAGATGGGTCACCGTTCTTCCCGCAGTCTCAGCAGGGCGTCCCAGCGGGGCAAGCTGAAGCAGCAGCAGCAGCCGGGAAAAAAAAAGCTCCTGGGTTATGGCAAATTCTTTTTTTTTCCAAGCAACTGCACCTCTGAGTGTGTCCTCCTCTCCAGTAGAAGAACAAGAGAGAGAGATGATTTTCCTTTGCCTGCCTCCTTCCCCCTTCCTGGGCCCGGCGAGTCTTTGTCTTGCAAATACACCTAAGTATCAGCCATCAGGTTCCCCTCCCCCCGCAACAAATGGGGCAAAATGCTATAGGTAAAGAGAACACAAAAAAAAGGGACAACACCCCAATCCCCAAGAAAAGTCACTAACATCAAAAATTTAAAATATATTCAACAAAATTCTTATTGGCCATAAAGGTTCCTTGCATAATGATTTTACCAAGGGAGAACAAAACAAACCAAAGGTCACTTTAGCCTTTTTTTCACTTCTAAATAGGGCATTTTAACTTAACCAATGTTATGGATATAATGACCTCAGATATACTACTAATCATGAGTTCTGCAGTGTTATATGTAAAAATCTTGGAATTGATTAGAATTGTTCTTGATTATTTACATAGTTGATACTCATCAAATTTTTCAGAAATATTAAAGACTCCCTAAGGCTGAGATTTTATTTTAATTGCCTCTTTTTGTCCCCATACCACTGCTTCATTGAGATATTACAAATATTCAAGAGATTAGCAGTGCATAAGTTTTTACGTCGCAGAAATATCCTGGTTTGACCTTATTCAGAGATCATTGTGTCTTTGTACTACACAGCTCAGTCCATAAATTCCCCTTGCAAGTTTTGCATGCTTTGTCTTCAGATTTACTGACTCTACTACCACAAGAACTCCTCAAGGTAAAAGATTTCTCCTTGTCTTATTTTTTTAAGTATATGATTGATACTTTTTTCAGATAAAAACATAGTATTTCTAAAAGTTAGATTACATATCTGTAACATTTTCTACTCTGCCTTGACGTCCCCATACTGTATTTTCTATTAAATTTTAATATTTTCTCCCTGATGATAAGCTCAATTAACTAATGAAAACATATATATGAATATCTTAGGAGTTACTGTCAAGCTCATGCAATATTGATAGTCTAAGCTTTTTGGAATAATGCAATCAGAATAAGACCTTAGAAATAATTTATTTTGCAAGTGTGTATTGTAAAACTGTCAGAATTGTTGTTTAGAGTAATAGTGACAGAAGGAAGAAGTCAACTTGTTTATCACAATCCGTTGTTCCTACTGTTGCAGTTTTTACATATTGATGTGTTTACTTATTGGAATTTGCTCCTGAGTGGAAAACATTATCCTCCAGCCTGTTTGGCTTCCTCCTCTGTCATCCATTCTGTGCATTGTGTTCTCATGTAGAATGCTAGGATAAATATCTCTATCGTGGGATTTCACACGCTGTGTGCATGTATGGTGACAAAACTTGTAATGTCCAACAATGTAGAGCCTTCAAACACGTTTTTTCCTGGAAGCTGAAATATGCTGTGAAAAAGAAGACAGAGGGAATGGGATGCTATAATTCAACTTTAAATAATGATTGTTTTTCTGATTCTTCCATTTTCCATGTGAAGCCATATTGTCTCTAAAAATAGATCTGATCCTTTTAGCTCATGTTTCTCAGTTTGGAAAAGCCATATGAAAAACCTGTAAAGAAAATACACTTTTTTCTTTTTCTTGTTCTGCAAAAATAGAAATATGTGAGCACATCTGATTTTGTTCATGCTCTTGTCTTGTTTAATTGTAGAAAAGGGGAAAGAGAAGGAATAAAAAGGGATAAGAATAAAAAAACAACTAAATATGACTAGCCAGACCAGGTAAAAATACAAAAAAAATTCTCTGTTTATTCTCTCTTTTCTTGTATGCTATCTCACTGTTTTAATATCTCTGGTGTATTTATTGAACTCTTGTTCATATGTTTTTCTCTTAATGCTACCTCTACAATACCCTGTCCTAGTCTCCATTTTCTGAATATAGTTTGATCCATTTTTGAATGCTTAATTTGCTTAATAGAATACACTTCTCTGTGATCATACTTAAACTATTTGCTTCCCTTTCTTCCCTTTAAATTTCCCAGGCACCATTTCCTTAGTCTCTTCTTCCAGTCATCTAACTACAGGACTGTTTTCTTTCTCTGGGATCAAGTTTCAATTTGTGCCCTCTTTATGCCATCAGATACTGAAAAATCTAACAAGCCTGAAATGTTCCTATAATCCCAAATCAGTTAGAGGAGTAGTAGATAAAGCAAAGTGATGGTTTTTTTCCATTAATTATTGTTAGGAAATAATTTTTATATCATTGTCTTGAGGCTTTAGTCTCTTGTAATATGAAGAATGAAAAAATACTGGCTTTATCTCCCAGGATTTCCTCTTCAGCCTGTGCAACTCTTATCTACTGATCAATTTTTTTAGATACTACCATAAATATGGGCCTTGAGAGTGAGCCTATTTCCAAAGCGAGGTTGAGGGACTTGTTCAGGTAGGGAATGTATACAGTCAAGTGCATATTGGGCAAGATGGGCTTCAAAACTGTGTGAAGATAACAGCTGTCCCTGGTGGGGACAGCTTTAATTCTGCATTACACATCACTGCTTCAGCTAAGTGCAGCACTTGGATAATGAGTCAACATTAGTACAAAGAACTGGGGGCAAAGCCACTTTGACTTTGGTGAAGTATTTGTCCCAGGCTTGATGCAAACAGACACTGAAATAATACCTTACACATGCTTACGTGAAAAGAAAATGTTTGGTTTATTTGTTTTGTTGTTTGTTTGTTTGATCAGTGGTGTTTTGCTTGCTAATTTTTCTTCTCTACTTTTCTTTTTATTTACCATACAAGCGTTATGGGTATTTTTCCCCTGTGTTGTCTTAGCACATTGGAAGAATATCCATAAATACCTATGATGTTATTGCTGTCTTTCTGGCTTATGATTTCTTTATTGTGAACTTCTCTGCAGTTGCTGCTCTGCCCAGTGTTGACACATCAGTGTCAATGCTGCCACATTTTCTACTATTCCGCTCACAGCTGATCTGCAGCTCCTGTATCCATTGGCCTGCAACTCCCTAACTTTTCTGAACACCCAAGAAAACTCCTCTCCTCTAGACACTGTACAGAGGACTAACCTGGTTTGTTATTAGAGCAGTCCTGTGAACTAGGAAAGCAGAAATAACTCTCTAAAACATATTTGCTTCATTTACATCATGCTGTTGGCAACTTGAATAGCAACCAAGAAGCAGACATCATGCAGTTGTATTACCTTGTGGTCTCTGACTCATTCAGCCATTCCTGAGCCCCATCAGAGTGTGCTAGGACAGTGAGAATGGCCTGACAGCAGCCTCAAACCCTTCCTGTGGGGTTGTGCCATCATGTGCTTACCATGCCAATGGCCGGTGTCTGGTCCTTGCAACTGGAGAACATCAGTGCTTAAACTCAGTTTTCTGAAATGGTAGCTGTTTAGGGATACGAGTTGTCTTTTGAGATAATGAATCAAGAAAAGTAATGCCCAGGATATGCATGAAAAACTCAGACTGAATGAAATATTTTCCCAAATTGGTACCATTGAATGCAGATACTGGTATCTGTAGCAGTAGAAACTATGAACTGTGCTGTCATCAGTCCAAGAGAGGGAAGATTATATGGGGAAAGTGTGAACCTTGTACTGCAGCCTTCCTGATTTTTTTCTTAGATTAGTGGACGTTGAAGATGTTTTGGGGTAGAACAGGCTTTTCTCATACCTGCTCAAACCTTGAAAGAAAAATGCCAAGGATACCTGTGAACTTCATCAGGCTACTGATGAGCTATTGTATATTTTAATGACAAAAATAAAAGTAGTAATCAGCCTGGACATGAAAAGCCATTAATAATTCTAACAGGCTGCCTACAGGTTGCCTTACAAAAATGTGTAAAAATTGGAAGAAATAGCAAATTAAGATCTATACAGACATTGACTGATTATTAGCACAACAAGCATCAGGTTTTCTTTATATTTAAATGTTAACTTTCTCAATTTAAAATATCTCCCAATAATTAATGAGAGTGGAATTATTTTTTTCTTTCTCTTTATCATAAGAGAACACAGATGTATTCATTCTACCTCTGTTTTTATTATTCCAATTTCGGAATATTCGTATCTTCCTCCAGTGATAGTTCTCAAATAGTGCAGTTTAGTAATGTGAAAGTTTCCATTTGTCCTTCACAATTCAGTGAGCTGTAAATACTGAAGTAATTGAGCCACCCACATCCTAGTCTGCAGGTGATACAGGTGATGTATTTTGTTAGCATTTCATAAAATTGCAAATGTTATGCTAAACTGTGAAATTGTTGGCAAAAGTCGAATAACTGGATTAAATGACACTAATTCTTAAAATAAAAATATCATTGAGTAATCTGGAAAAATACATTTTTTCCAAGTCTCTTGAAGCAATTAACCTATGCTCTGCTGCTTTTAAAAATGTCCCTCAACATACTGAAATTTGAGGCTGCTGTAACATTAATTTCACACCTTCCTAGTTTAGGTTAATGACTTTGGATTGTAACAATGAAGATTAAATGAATCTCATTCCATCTGTAGTAGTAAAGAAATAATATACACTTGAAATAATCACAGATGACTAAAATGAAGTTTTGTATTATTGCATTAAGGATTTAATAACTTCAGTTTATGAAAACTTGATTGTCTTTCAGTTTGGGGAAAATTGAATGATTTGATTTATTCCCATTTGCTTATTTGGATGTATGCCTGAAAAAGTCTAATTATGCAAAAGTCATTTGATGTTACTTTGTTTGGGACTAAGTATTTCTAGTTAAAATTTATAGCTCTGAGTAGAACTTGCTGGCTACTGCAAGGAATGCTGCAGCCAACTGAAAGAGGAGGAGTTTTCTGATGGGAAATGTGAGGCAGGAGGGTTCCAACAGTTCATTTTTCATTTGAAGGATAAAGCAAAAAGAATCTGGAAAAATAAAGGTTTTCTGGATGCAAAATAAGAAGGAGCTAAAGACTGAGAGGAACTGGGTTACCATCCAGAATTATTTTTATTTTCTAGAATTACAAACAAAAGCCAAGAACAAAAACCATGTCTCTTTGTGAGCAGGGGAGGATTAAACATCTACTGTAACTACCTTCATTCAGTTCTCTGCTGAAAGTTTGCACTCAGTTTCAATAGGTAGTGTTTCCCAAATACTAAGTTAAATAATTGAGGATTATTTCTTTTAAATCAGGCAGATGCTCCACTGAAGATAATTTTAAATTAATTTCTTTAGGGTTTTATTTTTTTTGCGAAAGCATTTTTAAAGTTAAAAGAAATTATCAATTGCATGCTTATTGGGCAAAGCCAATGTTCTAAATGGCACTGAAAATGAAGAAATTGCAATGCGAATTTTATATTTGTATATTTTAAGTTGTTTTAAGAAGTTGAATCTTTAAGTTTGTACTGCTCTCTCTGGATAACTGCAATGAGTTTGTTGTTGTTTACATGCTCAGAATTTTCATGTGCTCACCTGACTTATAACAAATATTAATGAGGAATACTAAGTGTTCTGCACATATGTAAATGAAGGCCTAGCAACAAAAAAAAAAAAGCTTTTTCTTTCTGCACTTCTGCAAAACAACTCCCTGATGCTCTCTATATCTGGAGAAAAAAAAATTGGAACTCCAAATAACTTAGAGAAATGAAGTTTCAAACTACAGTAGTGTGCAAATCTGTACTATGTGGTAGAATTTCATTGAGACAGAAGTCTCTCTTTTTCTATGGGAAATTTCTGCAATTATTATCTACTTTCTTATACTAACCATGAGATGTCTAGGTATTAAGAATACCTCTAAAACATACCATACTGCACTGTTGACATAGCCAAGAGTCACAGTTTTTAAACAAGTGCCAACATGCGCAAGAAGTGCAATTAATGTTGGCAGAAACAAGGTTAATTTCTTGTTGGGGCTTAGTCACTCAAAGTAAGATATATTTAATCTTTTCTCTCTTACAAGAGATACTCTCCAGCAAGAAATGTCAAGGAGCTCGCTAATCATAATAAATTTCCTTTTATTTGGGTTTATTTGGGTTTCCTTTATTTTGGGTTCTTTTTTGTGAAATTGCAATTATACAATGTGATATTTAGATAGTTGTCTAACTTAACTGAAACTGCAGAGGGAAAAAAAGACCCCAAGATTGGTGATAACTAATCCAACAAGAGACCTGGGCACATACAGATTAGTCTGTGCAAAACTCAACTTCTGAACCTTGTGTGTGGGCTTTACATGTCACCTTAGATAAGGAGACTGCATGCATGTGGATAAGCACACAGACACATGTATTTTTTGATTTTATTTTTTTAATGACATGCAGAATATTCATGGAGCTCATTTTTAGATCTGTGCTACCCATTAGATGCTTTATAGTGTCAGCTGGAGATGAGAGGCAGTTCATATTGTGACCTGACATTTTTTCTATTTCAAGCTATAGATACATCTGTACAAATAATAATGTACTGCCCAGTTGTACTGTGTATGCCATGGAATCTCCTGTATCCCATAGATAACTCGAGGGCTGGCAGTAAAGTGGTTGGTTGGTGCAGCCCAAATTGTCAGACTTGCTAGACCAGAAGAAAGATGAACAAAGACGTGGTGCTGGTCTAGTGAATGTGCCACTAACATGGAAGGAAGAGCCCTGGATGTTTGCATATTCCAGATTACCTGTTTCTAAGGAGTCCTCATTAATTAGATTGAAGTGACACTTATTTTTCAGGTAAAAAGATAAAAAGGAGAAAAAAACATCCTGGACTTCTTTCCTCAGACCTTGCTAAGGTAGGGCAGAGCAGAGATGGAAGTTCTGAGTCAAAATCTGTTGAGGACAAAGGAGAGATACTTCTCCATTTAGTAGATCCTGGACTGGATTCAAGATGAAGCAACGAAAAAGCCTCCAAACCCATTAATTCTGATTTCCTTTGTGACTTTTACTTTTTTCTCTCTCTTCATTTTTCTTTTGATAAATGGATTTGTTAATGAATGGTTTGACTTAGATCTGCTAACTTCCTGAAAGTTGTTGAAAAGCCTTTGGATAGTATTAATTTGTCAATGTATGTTTTCTTATAACAATAAAGGCAATAGGAAAGGGAAGTGTACTTCTTGTTTTCTGAAGAAATTTGTATAGGATTATATTTTTCATGCTTTTGTGAATGGAAGTTGTTATTAACAGTTGCTGTTAGTTGCTACTTAGATTAACATGCTAGTCAGAAGGTCTATGTAAAATTCCTGCAAGTACTGTTTACTTGAAAGGCCAGATTATTAAATTTTAGCTACTGTAGTATTGAAAAAGCTCATCTCAGAGTACAGAAGGAATCTTTCAAGAATGGTCGTTATTCTGGATGCCATGTTTATAGCTGATTTGGTGGTGGTGTTAGTTCACATCCTCAAAGATGAAACTAGCCAGATCATACCATGAAGTAAGCACAAAGCATTCTGAAAACCAATTTGCATCTAAAATTTAGAGCCTAGTATTTTTATTAAATCATTAGCTAGCACCTTTTTCTGTAAGCTTGTTTCCATTTTTGAAGTTACTTAAAACTCAAAAGGAAAAATCTCAATAGTACACAAGTCTTTCAAGGAATTACTATTGTGTATGAGTTAATAAAAATTCCTTAGCATAGCTCAGGGCTAGTACTAAAAAGATTTTTGTGCATTCAAACAGACAGGGAAGTCTGAAAATTGCAAAATCCATTTTAACTACTGTGTGATAAAATGGGTATAACTGAGTTGCAGTTATCCCAATGCTTTTAACAGCTTCTGCTGTTAAACTATTACTGAATCAGTTTTCTCAAATCCCAGTAACAGACATGAGCAAAATAGAAGAGTGAAGGCTGACTTGGGAAGTGGATTGAATGAAGATTTATGTGCAGTTATGATGGCTTGTGAACAAAATGGAGAGGTTTTCTTGAAAGGGGATCCAAGACTATGGGTAGCAAATCCTGCTCAACTTTAAAGAAAGCCTTCTAACTTATCTAGGATAGACTGATAGAGTAAAACACTGTCAATTGTAGCTCTTTCAGTCTTAGATTAGAAATTAAGTAAAGGACTGGGGAAAACTTTGGGCAAACAGATAATTTTCTTTTAGTATATGCTTTTTCAGTGCTTTCAGTAAAAAGAGATGAGCAACTATTTTACTCTGGCTTTGGATTTTCACAATTTTTAGCTCTAAGGGATCGTCTTGGAATTTCTGGTGTATTCATGTGACATGGCATCCAAGTTTATATTCTAAGTAAAAGACCTATTCGTGAACTCCCGATTGCAGAACCTTTAAATACGTACTCTGTTATTTAAAGTGAAGGTTTCTTCTTTATGTTTCTTTGCCTAGTGGTAGCTACTTTCAAGATTTTACTTGGCTTGTGTTTTGTTAAGGACCTTCATACTTTGGTAAGCTGTTTTCCATAGGCAAGCCATGTCTGCTATTTGATGTGCTGCAACAGGAACAGTTACAGAACAACAGAGAAATTATAACTGTACTTCCAATTATGCATTTTAGAATATATACTGTTGGTCCTACATAGGTTCACAAAGTAGAAAACTCAAAGCAAGATTTGCTTAAATATTACATCTAGGGTAAGTGCTCACATTCTGATTTGTGACTCCATAGGAAAGTTATATCCTAGATTATCTTTAAAGGTTGCCGTAAATGCTATGTTGAAATTTTACTGACCACAATTAATTAATCTCTCTCAGTAGAAACATATTCCTCTCTTAACACAGTCATCATTCTTCATGTGCCTTTTATTAAATCTTAGAAAGCTCTTAGGAACATGTTATGCGACACAGTCAGTAGGCTCTGCTTTGGTAGGTTTGCTGGTATGCACTGTTTATTTAGCTGGGCTCTATGTCTAAATGCCACACATAGGCTGAGTGTTTCCCTTACTTAGAAAATGCAGAATTTGCATTGGGCACCTTGGTGCCCCCATATAGATGACTTGAGGGCAGAAGTGGTTTCTCCTTCACGTAGCTTATTAATTTGTGGGAGGTGAAAGTACCATGCTGTGGAAAAAAAAGGCAGAAGAGAGTTAGAAGTGTTCAGGTGGGTTGGATTGTTGGATTGCACTTCATTCCCTGAATTGCTCCAGGGATAACTGTGTTGTACCTGATGTCTAAGCTGCTTGGAAAGAAGTATTTGCTAGTGACAGAAAGTGAAGGGCATAAACCTAAAATATCAAGCAAAGGAGATTATTCTCTGCTTTGGTTAACCATTACTATTTAATAATAATAATATGCTTTGAATGTGGTTAGTTGCCCGTCCTGCTGTTATACAGCTGTAACATAAACCATCCAAGAAACAAAACCTCAAACTCAAATAACTGTGTTTAAAAAAAGAAAAACTAAAACTAAAACATAAAAGTTGTTTCAATGAAGTTTTAGACCTTAGTGGGATAAATAACTACAGAAAAAGAAATTATTTTAAAAATGTCTTCTTTTGTGTTGTGGCCTTTGTTTTTGTAAGTAAATGAGTTTCTTTTCCATCAATGAAATGCTGTGTATTCTGGTTTTGATGTTATTCCAAAACACAGATCAATAAGATCTGCTGAGGATTAGTGAGGCTCCATCTGTTCTTGCCATGAATAGGAAATATTACAGATGATAGTGAGCAGATGTATCCTGCCTCTTACAGTCATGCTCAAAACCACAGTAATATTGGATTGAAAAGGCAAAAACATTTTAGTTCTAAACAGCTTTCTTCAGTCTTCGCCAGATTGGGTATTTGTCTGACAGACCTCTCAAAATTATTTTACTTTTCCCTAAGAATCTCCAAAATGTGTTAGGTAATTCTTTTTTCTGTTCACTTGAGAAAGGGGGGGTGGGGAGTGTGTCTTGTGGGTTTTTTGCTTGGAATTAGCACAGCCCAGGTGGAAGGCACTTTCACACCCAGCCTACAGTAATATATAATATTTTAAAAACTTAGTGCCTATGAATTTATGCTCACACTTCCTTTTTTTTTTTGGCCTAATAAATCTTGAGGGCCCTTTTCTTTTTTTTTTTTTTTTTTTTTTTTTTTTTTTTTTTTTTTTGGTTGTTGTTTTTGGGTGCCTTAAGTGCAGAAAGGAGGATGAACAGCAAGCAGGCATCCTAAAAATTTGTGTGTCAGTATGGTAGGTACCCTGAAGGTGATCCTTGCTTTGCCTGAAATACTGGGCAGGTTTGAAGGCAGGTCTCTCCCCTTGAAGCGACTGGTAAACTGCAGCAATAGAAACAGAAGAGAGATAGGGACCATCCTAGTTTCAAAAATATAGTAGCATGGTCGCTGTGAGAATGGGTTATTTTGTACAAATTGACAAGCACCATTAGATGCTTCATTTACATGTATTCTGTTTTTTGGGTTTTTTTGATGGTGGTGTTTTTAGGTTCTTTTTTTGTTTTGTTGGGGGGAGGTGGGTCGTGGTTGTGTGTTTTTTGTTTTTGGGTTTTTTTTTTTTAGTTTTAGTTTTTTATTTAGTCAGACTGAGGTGAACTTGCAGTGCGTGCTGGCATGATCAGTGTAGCTGCTGCTCCAGAGTGGCTGAGGTGAAGGATAAGGAAGGCCTTGAAGGATTGCTATTCCTGCTGAATTTGTAAGACTTGTGGACGTAACTCCTGCCCTGTTATATCTGGGGCTGTGACTGTTGGCCATGTGACCTGTTTCATACAAGGATCAGAGCCTGTGACGGCTCATTGTGATTTATGACATGCTGCTAATGGTTGAGAGGTGAATTCAAAGTGGCAGAAGTGTAATGAATGTACTTGGACAGAAAGGGAGATGGAGAACTCTCTTACAGAAGCTAACACAGCAAAACAGAAAGCAGGAGTGAGATTTGAGAGAATAACAATCGTGTCTAAGGTAAGTGATTAAGTTCGTACAAGTAATAGGTTAAACTCTCCGTGAGGGCTTATGCTGGGAAGTGATGAAGTTTCAAGACAATTTTCCCAAAGAAGCAGGGAAAAAAAAATTCTCAAATTTTTAAATGGGAGTTTCTTCAATTCAATAAAAGGATTGTTGAGTTTGTGGTGACAATGTACAATACTTACTTTGGTGCTGCATTTCTCTGAAAGTTAAAGTCAATAATTTTGTAAGTAGCTTTAATTTTTTTTGATGCTGGGGTATTTAACAGTATAAAATCTGTATTTTACTCCATGAGTAATCATCCCTGATGAAAATATCATCTGAATAGGATTCTCCAATTTTTTTAACACTGTTCTCTTAGAAGAAATACTTTGCCAAATATTTGGAATTTTCCCATTTAATTTTATAGCTTGCCTACAACGGGTATGTCTTTTTCTTTTCTCTGGTTTTCTGAAGCAAAGAGGATATACAGAAATACTGAATGATTTTTATTTTGAATAAAATTCATCTTTAGTGGTTGTTTGCCTATGTAAAAATTTAATAATGAAATAAAAAAAAATTCTGGCTCAAACAACTGAATTATTTTTTTGTTTAAGTCATACTGTTAACTTGGAAAAATGTTGATCTGACAGTGATGAAAATAAAGAATTACACCACAGGAAAAGTTGGCAGCCATCATTCTAATGCTACCACATGCTGCTTCCTTGAGGCTGTGGGGAGGAGTTTAAACAGTTTGATGGTGATACTTCCAAATTAAAAATCTGTAGCTAGATCATATTTAGTACTTTCACTGTTGCTCCTGCAGCTCACATGTGATAATATGGGACCACCTAGGCTGCTATTAGGTCTCTAAACTTGTGATCTCTGAACACTGAAGCACTAAAGCAATGATATTTGAAGAGTGGTATTCAATCAAATTCCTAATTTTAATAAACTTCATGCTAAGCATGATGGTTTAATACATTTAATCTGTCCTAAAAAAAATAAAATAAATCTGATGCTTAGGACATATTAGTTTGCAAGAACAAATTACTGTTCTTATAGTTTACAAGTCTCGAGCTCAAAGTTATATAAAACTAGTAACAGCTTTCAGTCTATACACGTCTCTTCCTGATCTAACAAAACACTAAAGGGGAAACCTAGCGTA
Source organism: Bombycilla garrulus (assembly GCA_013400315.1). NCBI lineage: Eukaryota > Metazoa > Chordata > Aves > Passeriformes > Bombycillidae > Bombycilla > Bombycilla garrulus. The sequence goes on along the minus strand of VXBU01003345.1, from coordinate 44,345 downwards.
AGCTAAAACAAATTTATAAGAAATTGGAGACATTTTTTATGTTGAAAAGCTAATACTGTACTTGAATTCTTTCTTTCAATGTATTGTGTGGTTTCAGTCAGTTGAAATGAAGTTTTCCTAAATTACTGTTTCTTACTATTTAGTTACAGTACAGTTAATTCAGCACTTGAGGCAAATGAGAAAGTTTTCCTCTTTCAAGCTTGTAAGTGGTAAATGTTTCCTGCCATGATGGGGAAGATTTTTATTTCTTTTTGTAATAGTCCTAGTGTTGCCCGTAGATCAAGAACACAAACCAACAGAGTGTCAGTTTATGCGGTGCTTTATTCGGGGCCTGGGGATCTGAGGACTAACATCCCAAGTCAGAATCCCGAAGCCCCTCATTTCTAGTCCAGGTTTTATACTTTTACAATTTGGATTACGTACAAGGGTATACATTCTTCAGATACACAATAGATAATTATTTCTTTAGATAATTATTTCTTAAAGCTATAAACTTTCATGCTTGTCTTATCCCAGGATTCCTGTTTAACTAACTCCCACTATTAGACCCCAGGTGCATGCTATATTTCACTCTTATCTCTGACAACATACTCGGCTAATCCTTTTGAGGACTGGTTATCTTCTCAGCACATTCTCTAATTAATTCCCATGACCCGTCTTTCCAACCGGGCCTGTGTGACTAACCCAAGCCTTAGCCTAACTCCTACTACTGCCACTAAAATATCCTAAGTTTTGTTTCTATTTGCAACACTAGGAAGATGATTTTGAAAACAATAAACAGATGCTATTGCTTCTGTGGATGTGACTGAAAGCGTACTGGAGTATGTTATGAAACAATGATTGCAAAATATTACTATTCTTTTGTCTTTTGGATAATTTTTGGAGTAAGAAAAAGTCTATTTTCAATGGCAATATAAGAAGACAAGTAAGTGGGGAATGCAATTATTTGGTACTGCTATTTAAAAACCCTTCAGCTAATGCAAGGTGATATGAATTTTTATATATTTGTATTTGTCTTATGACTTTTGCAATTTCATTCTTGGCTCAAAATTTTAATCAATTGCATTAAGATTTTGTAATGTTTAAATGTTCAAGTGATTTTCGTTTTGTTTCTCTTTTTAGTCTTAATTGAAGTCTTGCATCTTACATCTTGAAGTCTTAAGGGAGAAAAGCCAGTCTATACTCTATATAAGTGTCCCATTTTATGAGTAATGTTCCCATATAAATGGCCTTTGGGGATCTGTAGATTTGATTTTGTGGTGTTTTTCCTGGCTTCTAAAACTGTGACCAGCTGAGGCACTTTGAAGCAAATCCTACTTTTGTACTGGAGTCTATACTCCATGCTCTGTTTTGCTATGTGTTCATTGGAAAGATAGAAATTAGGAAAAAACTGAGACACAATCTTCTCTTGACTAACACTGTGAAAAACAATGAATCTACATAATCAATAAAAGGAGTTGACTTTATTCATTCAGTTAATCAGTATTACAGAATCTGTGCTGATTTTTCTTATTTATGCAACAGCAGTAGAGTAAGAATTAAAAAGGCAGAACAACACAACTGAAATATTTGGGGTTTATTTTTTCCCTGAGCACACAATCTTGTTGGAAACACTTGTGCATTCTAAAAGTCAGCTTGGCTATTTCTCTGAAGGTGTTTTTGGATGAATGTAACATAGAGCGAGTTATCCTGCTCTGTACTCTTTTTGCTTAGCAATAGCAAAATCGGGTGCTTCTGAATCACTTGTTAGAAATGTGCATGTATGCTCATACATCCTGCAGTTAATAGATAAGCATTGCAGTGTTAAACAGGCTTTAAGGAAATAATGTGACAATTTTTAGGAACAAAATAAAATGGATCAGAAAGCTACTAGTCCGTGACAGTCAGTCTTCAATATATTGTTCCTGGGATTCTGAGAAGAGTCAATAAACTAAAAGCAAAAGCAGACAGAAAAAACAAAATACTGATGGATTTTGCAGAAGGCAGATTGATGTGTTAAAAATTGGTAGATGTTGTCTCCTTTGGTATTTCAGAGAAAGAACTAAACTTCGGAAAATAACCAAGGAAGAAATCAACTCATTTTTTAATTTTCTTTTTCTTAAACTAGAGCAGTGACAAGAAAGAGCTATGAGGTACCAACAGAACCTCTAATGGCAGTGAACAGGAGAGATTTTTTCCACATTGGATGGCAAGCAAAGCTCAAAACAAGTTAGAGCAACAAGATTATATTTAGGTAATGTGCCTTTAACAAGTGAAAAATATAATTTTTGCTATACTTTTAATTTTCTAACATAAATTTAATTGTTCTTTATCAACTACAGTTGATTTGTGGGAGTGGCAATTTGTGTCATCTTTACATGAATTGAGAACTTCTTTGCTTTTGTAATTCACTTTGAAATTTCGGGATAAATATAATTAGCTAGTATCTTTTGTAGCATTTCCAAATATGTAAATATCTTGTTTCATTAATATGTGCTTTTGATTTTGGTCTGTTTTGATTGGGATTCTTTTTAATATTTGGGGGTTTCACATACTTAATTTACTCAGTCACATACTTAATTTACTCAGCAGCAATTTACTTCATCGTGCTACTTTGTGGAATGGAAATTATTCTGTCTGTGTATCTTGAACCTCTAGCAGTACTTTAAATATAATGAAACATTAAGTCCTGCTATTCTTTTATACTCCTGTAATCTAGCTGATCTCTAAAGATCATTGTAAAACATGTCAATAAGAGAGCTGCAATAAAAAAAAAATTATTGTGAATTTGTTTGAAATTTTGAAGTTTTTTCCCTAATGAAAAGTGCATCTTGGACTATGACCTATCTTATTATATAGATTGCAGAAATGGGTCTTGGAAACTTTAGGAAGTCTTAGGTATGGGAAGGAAGTCTTAGGAATGGGTCTTGGAAACTTTAGAAGGCCACATTTTTAACTGAAGTACTTTCTCAAATTATTTAGATGAACACTTGATCCTGCAGCTCTTCGGGCAGTAATACATCTCTGTCTCACTCTCCAAGTTGCACTTAAAACTTCCAACAATGCATCCAGGCATAGAATTCAGCCAGGAGCTCGGTAGTTCTGCTCCTTTCTGTCTATGGGTAACTGTATCTGAAAGTGTGCTTGCACTCGAAATATTTTATCAAGAAAATCACAGTTTGGTGGACAATGAGCTGGATAAACAAAAAGCCTGTTTGGATCACTAGGCCTAGTGGATAATGGGTTGTGTTCTACCTGGAGTCTGATGACAAGGACAGTCAAGAATCTCTCCTGAAACCTGTCCTGTTTCAGGGCTTTATCAATAACCTGCCAAGAATTGTGCTGTCAACAGGATTGCAGGTGATGCCAAAACTGGGAGAGGCACTCTCTGGAGAGACCTACACAGATTGGAGGAATGGGCCAGCAGGAGTCTTATGAAATGGAATGAAAAAAAATGTCAAATCCTGTGCTTAAGAAGGAATATGTGGAACAGCTCTCCTGGGAGGAGCTCTACTGAAGAGCATCTGGGGGTATACAGCAGGCTCAGTGCGCTGACTGGTACATTGCTGTCTTCAGTAAGTCTGGGCTGGGAGCATTCACAGGAAGGCTCACAGCCAGTGGGTCGAGGAACATGGCTGTTACCTTCCTTCCACTGTATCTAGAGTGCTGCATCCATTGTTGGGTCCTCTAATACAAGGTACTGATAAACAGAAGTGAGCTCAGTGGAGACCCTTAAATTGGTGGGGAACTGGAGTATGTGTTTCTTAATATTTTCATAACATGCAAACTTCTGATAGAATCTAGTCTCATTTTGCTAGTGCAAAGCAGAAACATATCTTCATTCTTCACAACAGCCAATGTATTTTCTAGTGTCTTGTTTCATAAAAATTATTTTTGAAAGTTCTGTTTAAACTTAGATTCATGCTGTAAATGTGAGAGAGGATTCTGCTTTTCACTGGGTAAAATGAATTCCATCATAAATTAATTCTCTTGTATTAATTTAAAAGAGGATTTTATGTGTAGTAGTAGGAAAATAGCAAAACATGCTTGCTCTTGTGAAGTTTGGCAGTTAATTTAACAACCAGCACTTTTTGAGATCGATGGCACTGAATGCTGGCCTTAATTCTGTAGCAGAAGCTGACCTCCAACATCCAACCATTACCAGCACCCCTTGGTGTCACCTGTGCTCTCTCTGCTGATAGATCAGAGCTATTCATAACAGCCTCACTGTCTTCATACCACCCATGGCACTGGGAAAGCTTTCGTAGTCTGAGGGTTGGTGTGGACAGAGACTGTTCAGAATCTGTGTTCAATAATCTTCCTTCTCTTGGGCAATGTAGGATATGTTTTGAAGCATGTCAACATGCATTCCTGCAAGCTGAGTGTACGAAGCTGTTAGTGTGCTTTGGTTTGACTGAGTGCTAGTTGAAGAGCTGTGTTTTACAGCAGGAATAGGCAGAAGCAGCTCTTCTTGATCAAGAGAGCAGAAAGAGTGGTCTGTGGGTGGTAGAGAATACCAATGAGCTGCAGAGAGGAAATAATGGCATTGTCTTACAGGCATCTATTCATAATGAGGTGGATTTGATATGAAGTGTTTTGGGTTTCCTTGGAAATTTACTTCATTGAAAGTGTGCTAGCATCTCCTGAGAGTGTTAATGAATTTGCAGGTGTATATTTTTTATGGTCTAAAATACCAGTTTAAAGAGATTTGATGTAGGATTAATGCTCTGAAATCTCAACTCTGTATTGTAATAGCAAGAAACTGTGGGTGTGCTTTTAAACCTCCATTTTCCTTCATATTTTCAGGGCATGTAACCTCACATCTCATACTTACAGAAAAATAAAGTTCACTTAACTGGTTACGACTGTAGGAAGTATTTCTTATTAACTATTTTCCATTAATGTACTTTTCTTAAATTTTTTGTTCTTCAGCATTCTCTGGTTTTGCAGATGTGAGCTGATGGGCTTGCCAGAAAGTACATGTTTTTCCATTTTATTTTTTTCCCTAAAAACATGTGGAGTGGGAGGAAGCTGTTTTGGCAGCATGAAAAGGAAGTTCAGACAAACATCAGGGATTGAAAGGGATGGGCTGCTTTCATGAAGAAGGTAAGCCAGGAGCTGATACTGTTCCCAGCACAGGCAGTGCTCTCATAGAATGGATCATGTTCCAACAGGGGCTGAACAGGACAGGTGTGCTGATGGAAAAGTCACTTTCAACCATCCACATGTCACCAAAGAAGGTGATGCAATGAGTCAGGTTTAGGATGTCAATCCAGGAAGTCCACTGAGGAACAGAGGAGAGAGAGAGACATGAATACTTCTAACAGGTTCAAAGGAAGTGAGGATATGGGTACCCCATGATGCACTTCGGGGAAGATGCCCAAGCTTGAGCTGAACTGGACACTCTGGACCACCCGTGGAATTGGGCAGGACATCCCAGGGGAGGCCATCAAAGCCTTAAAAGTGCACTTGTGACCCTGGCTATGTGCTGTTAATTAATCAGCCTAATTAGTTAATGTGCTTGGACTATTTAATTTTGTTAAATATGAATCTGTAGGTGTGCTGTAGCATATGTGACAGAACTCTGCAGGATGCTGTTTTCACACCCATCACTGTGCTAAAGGCTTGAGTGGCTGACAGGAGTGACCTCAGGTAGTGATGCTCCTGTCCTGCTGTGGCTCCTGCAGTGGCACCTTCAAAGGGAACTGATAAGTTTGAACAAGGAAAACAGGTTAATGGTGGGAACTTTATAAGATCAAAGCACAGATGGCAGTTTGAAATCTTCTTTTAGTTCATAATCCACCAGAAGGGTTCAATGGCTAGATATGTAGCAAACACAGCCCTTGCCTTGAAAAAATTAAGTCATGATGCACTCCATTAAAATAACTCAAACTACAGCTATTTTACTTATGAATGAGTATTGAACATGTAGGAGTATAATGTACTTTCACTAAATGTATTGTACATTTTGATCATTAGGTATTTTGGCTTTTCAGCAAGATTTCCCCTCTATATCATGGGGAAAGAAAAACAATGTAGAAATAAAAGCAATGTATGTATTGCATTATCAGAATTTTCAGCCAGACTGTTTGTCTACTGTGATACCCAGTTAGAGGAAATTTTATTGACTTATTTTTTCCATCCTCTATGAAGACAAAGGTACTCCTGGTGCCTTATGCATTATTGGAGTTGCTCAAAGTACCTGCCAGTTATTTGAAGTCATGGAAACAATCCTTTAACTTTTGCTTGTGTCTGTATAGCTCTTACACGGTGAATGGCTTCTTCCTGCCAGAAAGTCTGCAGATTTACTTTATTTTACTATTATGGAGGGTTAACTGGATGCTGAATGCCTTTTTTTTTTTTTTATCATAGTAAGTATCATAAGGAGAGTTATGAGGTATACTTACTTTAGTACCTGGCTTATCACTGGGCTTCACTGATGAGACAGTCTAGGGTTTTGATATGGATTTGTGAGTCTCCTGGTAAGTCATAAAGATCAAGAGAGATTTGTTGTCTTCATTAACGCCTTGTCATGTAAAGGTTAGCCGTTTCTATCAGTTAGAAGACCCTATTGCAACCACTAAAGCTGTCTCCTTTCTTTTCTCACCCTGTCAAGTCAGTTGTAATAACAACACATCATTGCAATTTCTTAAGACAATGTCTACACTTGTTTCAGGCTGATATGCTATGCTTTTCTTTTGAGGCAAATTAGTCTGTATAGGCAATGAAATTCAAAAGTGCTAATAAATTCAGTTTTATCTGCAACCTTCAGTATCATTAATCATGACATTTTTAAGGTTTTCTTTTACTTATTGAAGTTCTAGTAAACCATATAATCTTTTTGGATACTGCTTTTTCCTTAGAGGAACTTCTTGACAGCTCCCACCACACCAACCAGTGCTGCTGATCACTGTTCACAAACTATGGCACTCTTCCTGCAGCTCTTTTCAACAGCAAATTTTCTTTTCAACCTTCCATCAGCAAAACGTTCATATGATATTTAATGCATCTCCTCTCAGACAACATTGAGACAGTGCTACTGGATTGTAAGGAAGTCTTCATTCAGTAATGTTTTCTTTGAAAAAAGTTTATATTTTTGTTTAAATGTTTTTCTCTTCCAGTGGGCAAAAGATAGTTTCCATGTCTTTACAAAGCTGACAGTCCCCTCTACCAATTCTGTCTGTGTATCATAAACCTTGTATCTCTTGCTAAAATATCAGCACATCTGTTATAGATGTTCTCTGGTCAGTCAAATAATTTCTATTTCTAATTATCATTTAAAAGTATGTAAATTATGCAATACACTGGGAGGAAACTATTCTTATAAGAGAATCTGAATTTATGATGCATATGTACTGGACATTGCAAAAGTTCAGGGTGAAAATAAATTTTCACTAGGAAATATGACTCATAAATTATGTAGTTAATAAATAATACAGTTTATCTTTTTATTAGAATATTAATAAGTAATTAACAGCAACAGCCAAAAGATCATTTAAGAGACAGCTGAAACTTTTCAGCATTGTCATTTAAATCATTAATACCATTTTGGAAGGTATTAATTTAGATGTTATTATGGTTACAATTTAATTCAGGTTTGTCCTTATCTGGAGATATAAACTAGATTACAAGTTCATAGTATTTAAATTAATTAGACACCAAGCTTTTATTAATAATCAAAAACTAATTCACACAGCCCATATAAGCATGTGTTTTGTTAAGCTATGTGTTGATGACACAATCTTTAAATGCAGTAGGTGAAAACATAAATTCAGTTGAAAAAAATAGCAAAGTTATTACTGATGCCTCTGTGTCCAGGAATTAAACATTTTTAAGATTTTCTTTGAGATATTCAGAAAAATGAAATAAGGAAATAAATACTTGGAGTTGGATTGCTCACACTTTTTAAACTTCAAATCAGAATAACTTTCTAGTTTTTTCTATCACATCTCATTTATCATCCTAGACATCCTATCTTAGTGCTGTCTCCAGTTTTGAGGCAATTGAACAGAGACGTCATGAGGTTCAAAATGACATGGTCATGATAAGAACACTGGAACAGGCTCTGAGCAAAGAGCAGTGTTTGAAAACTTCCATTTTTCTAGAGATCAACAAGTCAAATATACCATACCTGCTTTCAAGAGAGCACCGATAGCACCGATCCTGTTCTCTGCCTCTTTTACCCAGCATGAAACTTAGCAGAACAAGGGTGATCCACATAGGCAGGGTGTCTGAAATGGCAGTAGAAGTGGGTTATGAGTGTTCACATGTCAGCTTACAGCAAGATACCAATCAACTCTTATAAGAAAGGAATTTAATTATAAAATGCAGCTAAACAGCTGAAAAAACCTTTCAAATAGAATTTATTAATAACTGATTTTTTTTCCTGATAAAATATATTGCATATTCTCAGATTTAATTAATTGGTAATTGGTTTTGATATAAAAGTGCAGTGGGAATGTATAAGACTAATGCATAATTTAAAATATTTTTATTTTTCTTAAGCTGATTTTTCCTATTGCATAAGACAGTGAAATAAGCTATTTTAAAATGTATGATTATTTATGAAAATCATAAGTATAGTGCAGCAGCAGAAAAGACTCCATTTGTTAACTGTGGCTATGCTGCTGCTAAAACAGCTGGGGTTACTGCACTTTATGTGAATTAATAATGTTTGAATGTGCACTGTAATTATATTAGTAATAAGAATGTAGAATAGTGGAAAAGGGTATTCAAAGCTTTTCACAGTTCCAGGTCAGTTCAGTATTTGCAAAGTGAGTGGTCAGGGCACGATTTTTCTTCACAACACTGTGATCAAGTTTCTGTTCTGCATTTGTCTAGTTAAATGCCTCATAAAATTTAAGGCAGTTTGGCAATATGAAAGGGCGTATACAAGAAAGCCATGAAGCCATTATAGGAAATAATCTTTCCTACTATATTCACCATGATGTTTTCCATACTTAAATAACTGTACTAGAAAAAGAAATAGTGGCCTAATAAAACATGCCAGGATGCGTACTAAATGTGCTAGGAGATTGGATATCAATGAATAAAAATTCTAGCTGATTAGACAATTGTCTTTTGAATGTGCTTTTGTATATATCAGCAGCTGTGCTCAGAATGTTCTCACTTGGAAGTTGGAGGCTTTACATTAGCATACAGTTGGATCAAACTCCACTTGAGTTGAAGTAAAAGGCAGAGAGTATATCAGTATTAACAAGTATTGATATCAGAAATAGCCAAGTAAATTTAAACTTTCATTTTATTTTTTTTTCTTCTGGGAGAGCCAGTAAGAAATCAGTGACCCACCAAAAATGTACTTGATGGGATGGTGAAAGTGCCCAAGTCCAGATACCACTCATTTCCCACTGCTTCTGTTAAGAGAGAAAAGCAGTTCCCATCCACAGTGTGCTCTGGGAAATGTGAAAAATCTCTAGGAGAAGAGCTTGCGTTTTACCTTTTTTACTTTTTGCATTTTCTAACAGTCTTCAGTCAGCTATTACTGTCTGCCTGGTTCACTCTGCCCATGTATTAGCAATACAAGCTGGTATTTCCTAATTTGTATTTAATTCTTGAAATAACGTAGCATCAAGGGATCTGTTGGTTTCAGCCTCATTGTGATATTCTGTATGCAAGAATAAAACAGAAAAAAAACCCCAAAAACTATTCTTTTTCCTATCAGTTATCTTTGTGATTATTAGCAAAAATACCATTCTCAGATCTGGTATTCACACCTTGCTACATATAGAAGTGGTTTCCTTATTAGCAGGTGGCAGTACCAAACAAAACTTCTTTGCTGTTGCAGTACTCACCTAGCAGAATATATGAATTGGAAATGGCATCATGCTTTGACATAATGACATAATACTGTGCCACAACTGCACTGCAGCTATCTTAGCAGAGATTAACTGCTATATGTAAAACCACATATGAGTTTTGCTTACTTCACTTTATTAATCTGGAACAAACTAAGTTTAGAAAAAGCCTCTCAAAATTTTGTTTACTTCATTAAAGACCTTCCAAGTAAAGAGAAAACCTTACTTTCTTCCACTAGTTCTATTTGAAGTAAGAGTTTTAGATTCTGTATTTTGGTCTTAACTGTGCAGAGCTATGAACACCAACCAAGGCAGTGACAGATAAAATATGGCTGAGAAACTAACAGTTTTTGTCTGTCTTTTTAGCCAGATTGATTCTTCTTTGTTGCAAAGACATCTTAAGGAATAAACAGATTTTACGTTATAGGAGATTCAATACTTGTCCACACTGGCAAATGGTACATTCTGGAGTCAGAGTTTATTCAGAAGGAGAATAGTAGCAAATTACTGAAGGAGGATAAAGGGGCCAGGAGATTAAGTCTTATAAAGGTGGATCCTGAGTTTCAGCAAAGGCTTGTTTGCCCTTGCCTCTGCAATGCTAGTAAACACTGTTGACTCAGTGTTGAATATATATATAATGGTTCAATATGTACACGCAGATTTTAAGTAAACTAAGTATTACATTTGGGGGATTTGTATGCTAATTGTTACAAAACTTAGTAATGCTGGTAACTGAGAAGAAAGGACTTGCATTTTAATTTAAAGTTATTTTTACTTTAAGAGTTTCATCAAATGTCCATCACTGCAGCTACTGACAAATGAGGAAGAGACTATTGAAAAGGGAGGGATATGCTTCAGTTATTCTTAGCCATTCCAGAGGGTGAGCACAATCAATGTTTTTTAAAATAAAAGTAGGATCACCAAATATTGCCAAGTTGCATGATCTTCATTAGTGTGAGCTAGTCCTATGGAGGTTTTTGAGCTAAACTACTTTAAGCTGTTTTTCTTTTGCTTTCCTGCAGTGCTACATTGTAAAGCATAATCATTTTTATTTTGCTAACAAGCAGAACTGAAGAGAATTTAAAAAGCACAAGCAGAACTGTTGATATGCAGCAGTGGTGTCTGTGTCCACAAATGTACAGAATTGGAAACCAAACTGTTTTTAACTATGGGCATAAAAAGGCTTTAACTGGGGGGACTGTGATCTGCAAGCAGATAAAAAAAAAAAGTGGTGGTAGAAGGAAGAAACAGCAATCACAGTGAAGATATCTGTGTCATTAAATTTAGAATAGTTGGTATTTGCTATTTATTTGCAACCTGAGGTAAAATATAAAAAGATTTAACAGATGGGGATAGTAACTGTTATAGAGTCCTGGAGGCATAGCTAGAATGATTACAGCTGTATGGAAACGGCTGTTCTTAGCTCTGAAGGAAAAGAAAACAATAGATAAAAGATGGCAGACAGATGAAAGTGGTGTAATATTTTATGGACCTAAGTTCCCAAGATATTGCAGTGCAGTAACAATATAAATCTTCTTTGGTATTTATTCTGCAGTTGACCAGGATTCCAAAAATGAAAAGTGTATTTATTAGCTTCTGTCTATTATAGTATGAACAAACAGACTGGTAGTTGTTTGCAGGTATTTTGTGTTCATTTTATAAGCATAGTTGTTGGTTAATAGAGCTTAGATCTCCCTTGTTGGACCCTTGTAACATATTTGTTTCTATATTAAAGGTTATTATGAAGCAGAAGATATAGATATTTTCTTGTACTACATGTATCAACTTTTTCGTAGAATATGTATTTCTGTTTTGTTTTTTTACTTACAATGTGGCCTTGAATGGGAGCGAGAGCACCTGTGTCCATGAAAATGCAACTACTGAGAGAAAGAGTGATATTTCTTCTTAAACATCCCCATGAATAGCTGCAGTTTCTCAAGCGATTCTCCTTCCCCAGTAAACTGGCTTTGAGCACAGGCAGCTTAAATTCCTGGCCTGGGGGAGGTACTTGACAAATGCATCCTTGAATCAGATCCACATTAAGGACCTGATATTTTCTAAGCATCCATCTTGAAACGTGGTTTTTTTTTTCTAGTTTTCCTGTTTGGTCTTTTAACTGTTGGTTTGCTATCATATTGTGATATCAGTTTATTTTAGAAGTTTAAAAATGTATATGCTGGCGTAGCTGGATGCATTTTTATTTTTACATGTGCTCTTCCTGAGTTTCTAAAGGTAGGATTTAGATGCCAGGTATATACTTACCTACTGTTAATCTGCATCCATAGTACGTACGTACTTTTCACTGGTGAAATAAAATAGTGTCTCTAAATATCCTAGAGGGTTTTGGTTGAAGGACAGCAGTACATTAAGAAATGTAAGGGGTGTACACAGGTTCTGTAGTTTATGCCTGTGTAAGCAGGCTAAATATTTATGATTCATTAGTAGTTTGAGGTTTTTTCTGACTGGAGTCTTACAGACTTAGCAGTATTTTAACCTTTTTTTGCTGTTTTTCTTGAGCAAAATCCAAATCTACACCACCTTTCCTTTGTTGGTCATCCTATATATAATGACTTTAAACATTTAAATTCTAATGTTAAATTGCAGTGTCATGATTTTAGGGTATCAGTAATTTTACCCAAGGGCAAAAGGCTGATTTTAACAAAATAAGTATTGAAGATACAAAAACTCTGTATCTAATAAGGGCAATCAACACCTTTACTAGTGAACTACATGAGATAAGGATTGATATATGTTGGTATATGCAGTACTGGAGCTTTCTGAAGTATATTAACTGCTATATTTACATATAGGAACAGTGTCTGTTTAAAGGTTGACTTTCCCGTGTGTTAAAATTAAAATCGAGAAATGTTATTTAAATTGTACATAGTGAGAACTGGATAAACAACAAAAAAGCCTCCAGGTGCAAACCAGGACATTCCTAAGACAAAATTTTCTTTAGAAAAAAGCACACGAACTTGAAAAGCTTTTCTTAATATTAGTTGTTCTCTTACAGTTGTTTTTATGTCATGTTATACATCAGGTCGTGATTCTGGCAGAAAAGTTATTTTCAGCATTTATTTTACTGATGGGCAATTGATAGATCAGGGCACAAAATGAAAACAGTGAAGTGAAAGCTAAACTCTCACTCTAAGTGTGGTCAAATTTGAACTAAAAAGAGTATATTTTATCAACTCAGTGGGGTCACAGGCCAAGAATTGCTTCATAGAAAAATGTGCATCTGTGCCTGGGACCACGTGTCTCATTCAAATATATTTATTCTTTGCAAAACAGCTCTTGCTGTAAAATGCTACAGGATAGCCCTAAAACATTGGACATTAATGTGTGGTGGTACCTGCCTTTTCTTCCTTTGCTTCAGGGAACACTGTATTGCAGAGGTCATTGAACAAATCATTAAGACTGTGGATAGGGATGCAGCTGGGGTCAGACAGCTGATCTAATACTCTTGGGGGTGTCCATGACCCTTTTCCGCTTCCATATGTAGGATAAAATTTGCCATCCTGTCAAATTCTGTCTGAGAATTTCTACTTACTCTTACTGCTTGTCAGCACGAAGCATATTCTGAAATATACTGATTTAACCCCTGAGAAGGTTAGAAATGCAGAAGTGAGCTGAACACAACTCCTTCATCCCTAGAGTATGTTAATTTTGTTTTCACTGGAGATAGACACTTGCAGAGAGGCTGAAGTTGTTGTGACTGTTCCTTTACTTCTGTGTTTTGCTATTTTCAAGTGGTCTTTTGCTGCTATATGTCCCTGAAGAACATAAAACTACCTTAGTTTTTTGTCATCCCATCATCCTTTTATTCCTTACCTCCTTCAGAGATACCCTGTTTAAATAGTACATTGGGAAAATAAAAAAGAAAAAATCTTGAATTATTAACGAATTTTTTGGAAAAACTTTTGAGAAATATGATTTTTTAAACTTGATTATCCATATAGAATATCTTCCAATGTAGTCTATTTTATAGTGGGGTTTGGGATGGGGAAAAATTTTTTAACTATTTTAACTGTTCCAGCTACAATAAAAAGATTTATAGTTCTTAACTTATTAATACCACTGAGAAACTACTTTGGGGATCAGTAATTCCCTCACTCTCCTAAAAGAAAAACTCAGTTCAACAAATAAGGCAGCAAGTGTTGCTTAACCTTTATTGTAGTTGCATTCCCCTTTCCCCAAACAATTAAAAGTGAAAGAAAATCTTCTGGCAGTGAGGGAGCAAGGCAGCCACTGCATTCTGTTGGTTTGTGACTCAGCGCATATATGTTGCGTATCTCTTTTGGTGTGTTTGATGGTGTAACTCACTAGGAAGGAAAAATGTACTAGGCTTGAATTCACCACAGGAATTTACCAGTTGGGTGAACGCCATATAATATAAAATTAACTCATTCCTTCAGCTGGGATCCAAATCAGAAATTCTAAGGAATATCTTTCAGAGGTACTAGTTCAGTGAACATATCCTGTATACTTCTGTGAAGTGTAGATCAGAATTAATCACAAACCATGTTGAACATCCAGCATTGGACTGATCTGTGTTTTGCTGCTGCACGTGAGCTTGGGGACTGTGTATCTTACTGAATCCCACGCAGTAAGAAATGCTGTTGCTGCTTGACTGCTGCACACGTCTGGTATGACAGCAAGTTTTGACTACTACTTGCAATATCTTTGTGCTGATTATATCAATTAAAACCTGCCCTGGATTTATTCCCTTACTTGCTTGGTCTTTCACCATTAGTCTGGCTTTTGCCCTCCTGAGCCTGCACAGCATTGCTAGTGTTAGGCTACAACCCTGAGATCAGTAATCAGTGAAATGAGCACTGCTTGCAAGGTATTTTGAGGACAAAAGCTCTAATTTTTGTTTGTTTGGGTTTTGGGGTTTTTTTGTCAAGTTGTATTTTGTCTGGCTTAAGATTATCCTTGAAAGCTCACACAGTATCAGAAAAGCACCAAAGCAAGTGCAGAAGTGACAACATACTGGGGACAGGGCAACAAACTGTCAGACTCAACAGTCTATTCTGAGGCTTAGAACAGCCTAATTATTCTCAGTGTGCTTCAATGAAAGACAGCCTCTGTCACTGTCCTGTGAGCAAAGAAGAAGTTTGAAAATACACATTACCCGAAAAAAAAACAGTTGCAGTGAGGGAATGGGCACACTCCTGGGGTACCTCAACTGAAATTCCAGCTTCTGAAAGTGAAGGGATGCTCAAGTTTATTTGCTTTTGAGACGTAAACAAGACATAATGTTTTTAAATAGTTCATATTATTTTCATGAGAAGAGGTTGTTAATGAAATGCTAAGGCTATGGTTGGCCTGTCATTATAGAATGTTGTTCATCACTAATTGAATACCTAAAAACTAGTTACTAATTTTTTTCTATATAACTCTTTTGCCTAATTAGAATGAGTTCAGAAAAGAGCAACATGATTGGAAGCTATGGAAATTGCTTCTGAGGAGATTAAAGGAATTAAAATTCATAGCCTGGCGTGCAGGTGATTATTGGGGGGGGAAATGATTCCTGAAGTATTAATGACAGCAAAAATATTCTTCATCCTAAAAATGACTGAGAATGGATTAAAAATGCAGGCAGTTCCAAATCATGTTTGTTTATCAGGAGGAAGACATGAAGGCATCTCGTTTATGGAATTTGGGTTTCGCCATGTGCATGCCAAGCAGCATATGAAAATTAATTTCTCATGATCCAGTTTGCTGTACATAATGGAATATCTGCCTATCTAAGCTGTAAGCGTGGATTGTATAGAAGATGTGGTAAACCCTGCAAAGCTGCTAAAGAAAAATGTGATCCCTGCAGCAGCATAACACAATCAAAAGTGGTGTCTGAAGTTTTCTCAAAGGTTCAAGACTGTGTGTTTCTGTATTTTGTTGCTTTCCTCATTTCAGCATCTACAGGAGCCTCATGATGCTGTACTTAGTTGGGCATTATAATGATTCCTCAGGGAATATCTGCAACCTTCCTTTAACTTAAGTGATAAGTCATTGTAAGCTTATCGCTCCTTTCAGGGTTTGGTTTTGTCCTAAAGCTGCTTTCCAGTTTGCCAGAGCAGCAAAACTGCTGTAGCAGAAAAATTTCTACTGCATTCTGTGGATCCTTAAATATCATTGTAGGTTCTTCCATTGGAATAGGGCTGTGAGCCACTGTGTTAGGTGCTGAAAAACATCAAGTTATGCCATTTCTTTCAACCCCTTCCCCATAAGTTTTTTTTTGTACTCTCTCTCTCTTTTGTAAAAATAATGGGACTCCAGTTCACAAAAGCTTTACATTTCCTGAACTATTAGTACTCTGCCTAACTTATACTTTTAATGGCAGAATTAAAAGGTTTAAGAAGCCTCTGAGACTGCCAGAGTGAATCTCTGAATAAAAATAGAAAGAAAAAAAAATCTAAAAAGAGGGAATAAAAACGAAAAGCTCCTTTACCTTTCAATGTGGACATTATATCTATGTGTATCCCTGTATCCTCATTCATTTCTTTTTCTTTCTACTACTAGCGTTTATCAGGACTAAACCTGTTTCTCAGCAGTCATCTATGTGTAGGTGAATTTCAGGCCCTACACTGAGGAAAAGAAGAACTCTTCACTGTCCATGTTACAACACACTGCAGAAAGCAAGGGTAACCCAGGTTCATGTTAATAGATCCCTTGGCTTTCATTAGAGTGAAACAAAACTGAATATATATATATATGAATTTATAAATAAATGAATGTAGGGTTTCTTTTAGAACAATTTGGCTATAGTGGAAAGCAGCTGTGTAGCAGTTTTGATGATTATCTCTAGTAATATAAAATCTTAAAAATAAAATTTGAGAAAATGTAGAAGGGAAAAGAAAGAAAAACTGTAAGAGTAGACAGGTATTACCACATCTGGATCCGTGAATGAGATTTGATTGTTGCAATTTTGATGCCTGTTGGTTGAAGTGATGGTCCCGTTCTTGATCCACTGGGGATGGAGGAAGCCTGCAAAACACAAATTTCAGTGGGTTAATGTACACTCAGGGTCAGGTGGGAATGTTTTGCACTGTGTGATGAAACACTGTGGGTCATAGGGCACTTCGGGAGTTGCTGATGGTTTATGACACCTTCTAAGACATTACAGCTCTCACTTCAGTGAGGCTGAGAAAGCTGTGCCCCATCAGAAGGGATATGAATACCCTCAGGTCTAGGTGTTAATGTCCTTCCCTAGAAAGGAGTTTTCACATCTGAGTCATTTGTGAAAGGGAGGACACAGACATGATAAAAGGAGGATCTTCTTATTGACCATATCTGGCTGAAAACCCAGCTCCTTGCTGAACAAAGGTCAGTTTGTCATGGCCATCCTCCAGTGGTGGGTGTGCACCCTCCTCTGCACCTGGGCAGTTTCTTTGCATATGGTCAGCAAAGCACTCTCCTCTTTTTGCAAAAGGTCAATAGTTTTGAGTCATTAACCATTAACATTCCACTCTCTCACTAGGTGATACAGACTAATTCTGAGTATTGCATAAGTAGGAATGGTAACCACGTGTTGCAGATCTGTAGTCAAACTTGTGCATATTCCGTATGTAGTACAAGTCTAACTATGTACAGCTAAGGGACCAAATCAGGATTACAGCAATTTCTTTAATGTGCTGCAAAATGTAAGAGGTAATCTTTACAGGAAAAGTACACTAATTTTTTAACAAGTACATCAAATGCAGAGATATGTCAGCCTCTTCAGCCTTCATTTGTAATACTTTCTGGTTGCTATGTCGAAATACAGTGCTTCACCTTTGGAAAAGCCAAGGAGAGAAATAGAACATTTATTGTAAATGGGTTATTTTATATCAGAGAAGGTGCAATACAAAAAAAAGAGCTACACAACAGTGATGTTCTCATGATTGTGGCTAATAATACATTTATTTTTTCATTTGGTTTGGTTGCTCACCAATCATGGCACCATAGAGAGCCAGAAACACCTGTTTTTTAACAGAGGTGTTGCTGAGAATAGGTTGATGATTTTAAATTGATAGATGGGTTGGAGGCTTTGATGATGAATATTCCTGTTTGTTACTAGAATATTAGCTTTTATTACTGGCATACATGGTTCATTTATTTTCTCATTCATCACTGCAGAAAATACCTTCCATTTCTTTAGGAACTCATCCGAGGTCATCTAAATGCACACCCCATAAATACATGGCTTCCTAGATATATGGGCTAGCATGAGTGGATATAGTCATTACTTGGCTAACAGAAAATGACTGAATATG
Source organism: Bombycilla garrulus (assembly GCA_013400315.1). Classification (NCBI taxonomy): domain Eukaryota; kingdom Metazoa; phylum Chordata; class Aves; order Passeriformes; family Bombycillidae; genus Bombycilla; species Bombycilla garrulus. The sequence continues at coordinate 26,296 of VXBU01003345.1, read as the reverse complement.
GAGCTGTGAATGCTGCTATTCTGTTCCATCACTTCTGCCAGCTTGGTCTGTTGGCCTCCCAGTAGTTTTTTATTTGCATGAATAAAGTGATTGATAATGGCATCCTCTTGCTTCAGTGTATAATTACAAAAATACTAGTGAAAGAAGAAACTCACATAGTCAGACATTACCATGTTTGTTCCAAATGTGAAAAGACTGAAGGAGACAAGGGTTGTACAGGCAAAAAATGTGCTTTCTTATAAGCAGGAAAGGCATATCTTAGTGGAAGATGAGCCTCTACAGCTAACAAAGTAATTGGGTGTGATTGGCCCTTAGTAGTCCCATTATACTGCACTTCTCCTGTGTAGATATACATTTTTGCTTACAAATTTGGTAGTGACCATTCCTTCTGCAGCAATTAGGATTTAATATAAAAAACCCCAGGTCTGCAGGTTGAAGACACAGTTGCATAATTTAGAGGTAATTTCATTTGTCAAACAAACCAGTGGGCTTTGCAGTAAAACAAACCAGAATTTGATTACTGACTATTACTAAATGTAATTTAACCTAAATTAGGAAACATAGCTGCTCTGTAATCCTTTGCTAAAGCTTAATAAATTAAAATGCTACTGTTGCTCCCATGGATATTCCATTTAATTTACAAACCACTTGTACACTAAGTATTTTATACATATTTGTATAACATGCTGTATCAATTAGATTATTTTACAAATAAATCCACCTGTGTTATGTTATGAGGGGAGTTGGCAATGGTTTTCTTGTGGGATTTCTTTCAGCTCCTGTTTTCAGATCAGTAATGGCAGCAGTCCTTTGATATAGATCAAAGTGAGAACAAAAGCTTAGAAGCAAGTGAAAAGGTGAAAATGAAGACAGGAAAAAAGAAATGAAATCCCATGCCATAGCCTTTATACAGCTATAACTACAATATTATATTACTGTATTTATTTCTGAATATGAGACCAAACCTTTAGAAGCTTGGATATCATATTTTCTTCCTTGATTACAAACCAGTGAAATTTATCTTGCCTGTACAGATGTCAAATTTTTCCTTTCTCAGCCTGTATTCACTTACAGTCATTAAAGATCTAGGGCACTTAGTGTAAATATTAAAGATGATATATGAAGCCTGACAAATTTAATCTTGCATAATTACCTTCTACCTTGCTCTTCTAGCTAGAAAAGTTTTCCTGTAATTCTGTCCGGATAAGTAATCTGCTAGTGATATATTGGGCTCTTGAGCACTGCAGTGCTGGTGAGATGACCAGTGTGATTCCATACATTAGCTTCCTTTTTCTAAACATTTTATGAAAGTTACCTGATGTTCTGAGCTTAGCTGTAGCAGTCTATAATGGAGATGTTACATTCAAAATTATTTTACCCTGAGAATAGTTCTTGAAAAGATAGGTGTAAATTAATTTCTTCTCCTGGTTCTTGAAATGTTTTCTAGTGGACATAGTTTTCTTCTCCTGATCAATGATAGAAACGTTTCTGTGTAGAAAACTCCAGTTTATTTCCTGTGAGTGAATTTCTCACTGGCTAACTAATAAGAGGATTAATCCACCACGTAACTTTCCTAATAAACTCAGATTTGGCATCAACAGGAAGCTGAAGATTTGCCATTTATGTGGCCGGTTTATAAGTGCCCTTTCTGTGTTTATTTGACCATTTCATTCTCTTCTGGCTGTTTAACATGTCCCTCTGGAAGAAGAGAGTACAGAAAGAAGGGCAGCTAATTAATACTTCCAAACTTTGTTTCTATTTCTAACTCATCTGCAGTTTCCCTCTGCAGATACATTGGGGGAAAATATCAAATAGAGTCTAATGAACTATTACTCCAAGCCAATTAAGACACACACACACATTAATTGCAACACTGTGCAGATTTTAACACCTAGGAAAGCAGTGAAATTCAAGTCAATTAATGAATTGTAAAACATCCATGCCTTGAAAACTGTTCAGTTTTGATCAGCCCCATTGTACATTAGACAACAGAAAGTCCAGAATGTCTGCACAGAAATTAAAATCATTCTTGGTATAAAGAGAAAAGTCTGAAAAGATTGATATTATTTACAAACAGATGTTAAAATATAGTGAAAAGACATGAAACACTTCAGTGTATTAGAGATCAGGTGGGTTCTCTGTAGGAGTCAGAAGAAATTTGAAAGGATGAAGAGTTTATAATTTCCAGAAAAAATTTCTTGTAAACATGAAAATAAAAGTTTTTAAAGTGAATTAAGGAATTAAAAGAAAATAAATGTCTTTTTACTGTGCTAATTACAATGATAGATATAATCCAAAATCAAGTGCTGACTGGGATTAGTATAAAAAAAGTGTGATAATACCAGATAATTTTTGAAAGGACTGGGTAACCATATTAAGTTGTAGGGAAATTTTATATCCTTATATGTGTTAGTATCTTATTTTATATATTTATATGCTAGTAATTGAATTCTTATTAGATACTAAGTATTTCTAGAATTTAAAGTTTTTTTTATTCCTTAGTTGTTCTATTCTTAGCATCCTGTTGTTAAGCATTTGCTAGTTCTTTTGATGTGTTAAATTACATGGAATAGTTTTTTTTAAATGACAGATTTTCTCTGTTCTTAGTCAACTTTGAAATTAATGAAATCTAATTTTCCATATCTAAGCTTTATAAATAATATTTTTGAGTGTTTTTTTTCTTCTTAGGGAAAATTGATCTTATTCTACAGGCATACAGCAATCAGCTACAAAATTTACTTTGTGAGTTATACACTGTCCTATTTAAGGTGTCGTTTTTATATTATTTGCATTCCACACATAAATTAGTCTATTTAATCTGGTTAGAGTAGCCAGTAATTAGTTGGAATTGTTTGTGGAAAAATGTTAGGACTCCAGAATTGGATCATTCTTGTGGATGCCACTAATAGAGACATATCTACTCTGTCCAGTTCAAAAGTCACTTGGGATCTGTGCTCCCAGGTAATATGTCTCCTACAGCATTTCAGCACAGGTTCCTCGTGAATATTTACTTAGGAGAGAAAAATTTGTACTTGTTTTTATGCAGAGATCCTGAGTTCCAGCCAACACTCTCTGCTCAACCAGGCCAATTATCTTCCCCTCTGGCTTATCTTTTACCACATATGGAGCAGCCTACTCCTGTAACTGTAATATCACCTCCTTAAGGCACTTCCAGCCTCCCTGGATTCCTTTGCCCTTCAGGACTGCCTCCAACAGGACTCTCTCAACCTTATCAAGCCAGTGTCTGTCCAGAAATCCAAGGTGGCCTTTCTGCTGAGGCCACTCCATAGTTTTCTGAGAATTGAAAACCCCCACTTCACAACTGACCCTGAGATGGCCTGCAAGATGGCCTTTACCCAGCAGGTCCAGTGGACATCTCCACTTGTTGCTTCCTCATCAGCTGTGTCAGGAAGTTGTCTGGCACACACCAGGAATGTTCTAGATTGTCTGCTCACTGCTGTGTTGTATTTCCAGAAGGTGTTTGGCAGGTTAAATTCCCCCATGAGAACAAGGCCTAGCAATCATGATACTTCTCCGAGCTGCTTACAGAACATGTGTGCCTCTTCATCCTGATTAGGTGATCTGTAGGAGCCTCCCACCATGGTATCTGCCCTCCTGGCCATTCCCCTGAATACAACCCATAAACACTCCACTCTATTGTCATCATCATTAAACCCTAGATAATCAAGACCCTGATATGCAGGGTCACCTCCAGCATCTCCTTCCTTGTCTGCTTCAAATCTTAATGGAGAAGAATTTTAGGACAGTGGAGGATGCAATGTTTAGATGGGGTAGCTTCATAACAATTTTTTTTTTTCCCTCTGTGCAACCTAGTGAAGAATCATAAGGAAGTTTGTGCAAACTTAAATGTATTGCTCAGTTGCCACCAGAATGCCTTGCAAAGTCAAAAATAAAAGCTGGATTTAGAGAAAGAGAACAAACCAGAACAGTGCTTGGGTATTATAAGATGTCATCCCCTGGTTTCATTTTTTTTTTCCAATTTTATGTAAAAAATGGTGTTTCCTTTTGTATCCAGGAGGGATACATTATGAAAAAAGTTCTTTTTCTTTCAACAGCTTTTAAAATTTGTTTGTACTGTCAATACAAGCACCACATAAGAATGTGTCAGATAAATATTTGTTTTCAAGTTATCGAACAAAATAAGAAGTGTGTGAGAGAAGTTGAAATGGAGTTTGAATTTAGAAGGATAAGTATACAAAGAGTTGCCATGCATATAACAGACTGTTATTACCTCTTTATTCAAGATTGATTTAATTTTCAAATGTTTTGGGCCACAGATTTTTTTAATTCAACTTCTTCCAGAAGAATTCACATCTCTATCTAACACTGATGTTTTAATCTGTTGCATGGCATATTGCAGCAAAGAGTTCCTTCCCACATAGTCTCTTATCCTTGCTGCTTTACTTTCTGGGGTTAAGGCTTGGAGACACACAAATTCAGTGCAGGATTCCCCTAACTTACAGAACTATCATGAGAAACAACATAAAAAGTCTATTTCTTTTTTTGAGGAGGTATTCTCTGAAGTTAGTAATCAGTTACATTAATTCAAGTAGATGTTCTCAGCTTATTTTTTTTTAAATGTAAACATTCTTCTGTAACTCAGTTGCTGTGCAGGTAGAATTGGCCCCTAAAACTCATCAAATTCATAATCTTTCTCCCTTTCATTTTTTTAAGAGGTCCAGGCCTTTCTTCTTGTGAGAAAGCAGAAAATAAAACTTCATCTGGGTCTGGGACCGCTTCTTGCTGTGTGGCACCCACTTGTAGAAAAGTGGGTGTAGAAAACTGGTGGAGTAGAAGGGCCTCTGCTCCCAAAAGTGGGCAGCTCAAGAACACAAGGCCGCCTGAACATGAAAGGAGAATTGTGACTGTCAGATTTCTCCATTTTAATAATTTCCCTGAAACCATTTATTAAGATTAAATAAGGCCTCTCTCATTGCTATAGTGTGAATGTGGCATTATATTTGGATTATTGTTTCTGCAATATTGTAAATATTTGTTCATGCTTTGTCATCGAAGAAAAAAAACATGAAGTTGAGAAAAAGAAAAACCTAAGTAGGAATAACCTCAAGGAAAAAATAGAAGCCAGAGATGAAAATGTGGACAAGTTTAAAATGTCGGAGCCTTAAAAGAAGAAGGTGATATGGAATACCTAGAAATTGTAAAGAGGAAATAAATGGTGTTCTTCTTTTAAGAGGAGAAGAACTTAACAGGAAAATGTATTCAATCATTAATATGGAATATAAGGTAAAAATTAATTTCATATTTGAAGGTGCAAATGTGGGATAGTGTATTTGGTTTGATTTATTTTTCCTCTTAAGACACTGTTTTAGCTTTACAGGTTAATGGGAAAGTGAACTGACACTCAGAATGAGAGCATATATAAATAATACAGAACTCACAACATTCTAGTATTGAATACCCAGAAGTGTAAAATCAAAGAATATTCTTGCTTATATATTGACTACATATAACCTAAAATTAACTGGAGTACACATATGCATTTTTGAATGAATAAAAATATGTAGATTCTAGAGTTCTGCTTATATTGTCCTTCAATGCATACAGCCTTCAAAGAAAACCAAAAAAGCTGATAGTAAATTTTAAATTACATTTTTCTTTCTCTACATGGTAGCCCATAAGCAATAGATTGTTACTGTTACAACTTATTACACTAACTTAAAATTATAATGATTTTCTGTACAAAAATAGAAGTACCTTCTTGATACTTAGCAAAAATTTTTTTCTAATAAAAAGAACTTAGCAACCTGAGTAGTTGATACTGGACATCATTTATGTAATTATTTTTAGTGCTAGAACATATGTTTTAATTAGTGAAAGTGTGTAAAATAATTTTTTTCTGAGGCTTCCCTTCACTTCATTGTTGTGCCTTGTATAACAACAGGATTTATCTAAATTTTTAGGATGGGCACAAGAGTAAGCATTCAGGCGTAACCTTGTATTGGTCATGTATGTGCTGCATAAATATTCTTCAGAACCTATTTTTCACATTGGGTATCCTCTTGGTAATCTCATTAATAAACACAGGACACTTAGTTTTATACAGACTGTCTAATAAATCAGCTGGGATTCTTTTTCCTCTGATGTATAGCCTGGGCAGGATCTTCCCTGGAAAATGCCTAATACTCACCAATGTACATCAGAGTTTGGGGTTCAGCACTTCTGGGTTCATGCCCTGAGGCATTGTTTCTTAATCAATAAAGAATACATTCTTCCTGGCTGTGGATCAGGGGTTTGGGCAGTGCATGTCTCCTTCACAGCACTGTATTTTGCTAGCTGGAGGCAAGGCACTGATCATGCTGATGTGTATTTCTTTAATTTCTATTCTCACTTTCAGTGAAGATTTAATTAGACTCTCGTGATGCTTAAGAAGAGGAAGGGACAGCGTTTCTCTGATCATTGTTCTTTCTAATGCAGAGGGCGTTAGTTTTCTGACATGCAGCATTTAGCATGTGAATACAGATCTCTCTCTTTAGCAAACTGTCATTTCTCAAACTTAACAAAAATTGTGGGAAAAAAAGCTGGGGAAAGGCTGGGAAGCTGGGGAGAATCGCAGGGTCTGGGAGCACTGGAGCACTGAGTGCTGATAGCAGCGTGCTCCCTAGTGCAAGTTTCCAAGGAGCTTGTCTTCTTGGCTCTGACACAGCCAAGTCTCCTGCTCTGACACAGATGTTCCTCCAGCTGCTCTCAGTAAGGCTGCTCGACGGATACAATGTCATACCCAGAGGTGCGTGGTCCACCTCAGCCTTCTAGGAGGACTCACTTCTGATGAAACCCAGTGCTTAGAGAAGCATGAGATGTGGGGCTTTATCTAATATTTTATCTCAGCTAGAGTGGCTGCTGAACTGGCACTCCTTGGTATAGTGGTGCTTTACACCACTGAAATTTCTTCAAAGCAAATTCTTGGTAAAATCCTCTAATTTCCCTTTGATTGCAAACCGGTGTGAAGACTGGAATGATTTGCCTGTTGGAAGAATGTTGACTCTCGAGTGGGAGTCGGAGGGACTACAAACAGTGGGTATTGTTGTGATTATATTTGCATCTCTGAAGCTGCTTCATTTGCTGGGACTGATTGATTTTTCAGAAGGTAAAGTGGTCACTCAGTTTGTGCTGTTTGTAGGTTTGGAGTCTGATCTGCTAAAATAGAGAGCATCAGCTATAAAAGCTGTGAAATGAAAAAAGTGAAAGTAACCGACTAAAAATCCTGGTTTGCTTCTGTTGCTTTTGCTTTTTTTATTGAAAACCGAAGTAGATGCTAGCATAAGATTTTTATTTTACAATGAATTTACAACTGTGATGGGATGTTAATTAAAAAAGGACTAAAATAGTGAACACCTGTCAGTTGCCTTTGAAAACTGTTCAGTGCACTTGATACATTTTAGTTCAGTTCATGTTTACAAAATGCTTTGCTCTTCTAATTTATGATGCAATTAGAGTTTTCTTCTGTATATGTATCTGTGTTTTGAAAGTCTGTTTCATAGATAAATGCAATATACTGTTATTACAGGATGAGCTTTAGGGTCGAGCCTGCTCTGCATCTTTAAAAAAAAGGCATAGATGCCAACATTAAATGTGTGTATTTAAATATATATATATAATTAATATTTGTTTTAAAATTCCTGTTGCTTCTCAGAATCTTGTCTGCTCTCTACTTTATGGGTCATATAATTTCATCTACTCCCAAAGAGGGCTTCACATTAATTTATTAGGACTTTTATTTCTATACTAAGTGAGATTTATTTTTCACATTTTATAGAAATAAGCTATTTCAGGTCAGTTATGACTGAGATTTTGCTGTTAACTTTTCAAGTTTTTCACAAAATGTCTATCCAGTCACTTATGCCCTTACTCAAAAAATACTTGCTTTTGTCATTATGTTTGCTCATGTCAGTTCAAACTAATCCTTTTTGCTGGGTAACTGCTTTCAGTCAGAATCTCACAGCCAAAAGGAGCACTCCAGTCTTCTGAAACATTAACTTTTCATCATGAAATAGGATCTTTGATGGATGTAGAATCACATAATCACCTCATAAAATTGTTCCGAGTGCTGATAAAATTTGAAATCTTTAGCACTTACCTAGTTACTGAACTACTGAAATAAATCATCTTCCAAACCGTATGTGGTGAGAATTTGTATTTGCTTTGATACTTTACAATATATTGGTTATGGAATTACTTTTTCAATTCTAAACAATGGGTAATTTACCCCTCCCAGCAGTGCTCACTTTTGGGTTTTTTAATACTCTGAATGTGTAACATTTGTGACATGTAAAAAAAAAATCATTGTGGTTATGGATTAGCTTCAGCTTTAATACTTATGGTAACAAATAGGGGAAAAAGATTGAAATGCAATATTGGTGGTTTTTTTTTAGCATATGTAGAGTTAGATCCTTTTCCTGATTTCTCACTGGTATTGCCATTAAGTTTGTGGGAAAAGGTTTTATATGATTTCAGCTCTATTAAATAAC
>VXBU01003345.1:0-17770 GCA_013400315.1 Bombycilla garrulus | reverse complement strand
CCGGTAAAAATTACATTGATTTTAATAACAATAATAATAATAAATTCAAGAAGATCTATCAATTAAAGTATATCTTTTTGTTTTAATGCACCCATTAGTGTTGTGGCATTTCCTCACATGATAATAATTTCATTCAAAAGTACCTAGCAACATAAACCAATCCCTAAAGGTAAAAAGATTAAACTTTTTAAGGTACAGCTTTTTTTTATTTATAATTGCAGTATGAGTAACTCCAGTGACTTGAGGACTTTCTAGTTCCCCTGAGGCTGATCTGTGCTAATCAACTCTCCCATATTTGGGTACCACCACTCGACTACATTAAACAAGAATTCTACCCCAAATGGTTAAGGAATATGTTATATATATTCAGAACTAGTGATTTGTAGTTCACCTACTGAATGCAAGGAAAGGTTTTCTGTTCATATCCAAGGAGGAAAGCATTTGAATTGCCAGTGTTGATCTGGAAACCAAAATGAGCCATGAGTCCTCCCCCTCTACCGCATGCAAGCAGGTCATGGGTCGTATGCTGAAACAAATTTGTTCCTATAGTTAAGCTTTCTGGTTCCTTAACATGCTTGTCTTAACATCCCTGATACATTTACTTATGCTGCAAATATCACTGAAAGAAGTGGCACCGTGCCTGATGTTTGCTATTACAGGACAGATAAAGACAGATAAAGGAAAAATCCTTAGTTGCTAACTTGCTACAACTCCACTGATTTTAGTGCAGTTATGGTGAAGAAGAGCCTGTCTTGCCCTGATCTCCATGAGGAAACAGGAAAACCTAGTCAATCTGCTTAGTTTTACTAAATAAACTGAATCATAGAATTAACTAGATTGGAAAAGATCTTTGACTTCATCGAGCCTAACCTATATTATTACAGTGCTCAACAATTGGCAGGACAGAGAGAAGTCCTGTGTCCCAGACTAGGGACTGTGTTATTCTGCTTCATCCATTCTCCACTTTCCAATAAGTAGAAAACAGACCAGAATGAAGATAAAGCTGGCTTCACTGGAGCCAGCAAGATATTTCAGTTAAAAGGACAGAATTGAATCAATACAACTTTTACTAGGAGAATTGAAATCCCCTTTCCCTCTCCTTCCATTACTTTGAAAGTGGTTTGACACTGACTATTATCTTCCCTCCAAATTCTATGCCTGGAGCTTTTTCTGCTGGGCCGCCTCACTCCAAAGCTTTTGTTTTGTTACTCAAGCTGGAAGGGAAGGAGAGGAGGGAGATCAAACTGAAGCAATGGATCAGAACAGTAAAGCAACAGGGGCCAGGCTTAGAGGGAATTCATCCACCAGAAACTTGGAGGGGAGAGAAGGCAAATTCAGGATTCACTTTGCATTTCTGTGTCCAGAACAGCTGTCAAGTAGTAGCTATGCAGAGAGATTATCTAAATATGTGTGACCAACCTTTTAAAAATCAAGGAACTGCATAAATCAAAGTCTTTGAAAGGACAAACTCTATGCCTTTTCCCTGCATTATGTGCTGGTTGTATCTTGAAATGTAATGTCCCTTACAGAAATGTTTTTCTTTTACTTGCGAATAGGATCAGCCATTGTTGCAATTTATTTTAGGCTCCCTTATTCCTTTCTTATTCCTTACACTAATTTCTAATAGTCTCCAGAGCTTGTTATTATCTTTCAAATGCTTATTCAAATATAAATGTTATGTTTGGCATGTGAATGTCCTATGAACTCCATGTCTTTTGTTTAGTAGGACTCACTGTTGTCTACATGTCTTTAAACTCAATAAGCTATCCAAGGGTAGGTAAGAATATTTGATCCTTAGTTCCTCCTACTGTGATGCAAAGAAAAGACCAGTTCACTTGCAGTTATCAATAAACATATTTGGCTGCAGAGTCAGCTTTGTGAGTAAGTAATTTGTTGCTTTAGCTACAAATTGCAAATTGGTTCAGGGGGTAAATAGAGGTAGTTTTTAACAGAGGTTGTTTTCTGCCTTAGGATGTATCTGCTCTATGCAGGTAAAGAAGGATTGGGTTTTTTTCCATCTAATCTAATCTGGATGGACAGAAGTCACCTCCAGTCCAAAAGTCATGTTAATAAATTTATCCGTTCTGTCACACAAATTGCTAAAATGTGTCCTCTTTCATAGTTCAGATACTTAAAAGCACAGACAGGATGTTAGGTCTGTCTGCAACAATCTGTGTTAACATGTTGTTATTTACCCTTATGGCTTAGCAAAACCAGTAAGGTTTAAAATATTGTTTCAAATGCAATATGACTCTCACCCTCATGATATGGGAAAAGACATGCTACTGAGAAATTCTCTATTGCATCATATTTTCTAAGAAAAAGAGCATCAAAAAGCATGGGAATTTTCTCCTTCTCTGCATGTGGCTGACATGAATGATCGTAATTTGAATGTCCTCTCCATCCACTGAAAGCTGTGCTACAAGTCCAGATTCCAACAGACTCTCTTATGCTGCTCCCTCTCCTGTATAACTTCTCTCAGCCAAATCAGGTGCAGTGTAGCATAATTTCACAGGATGACAAAAATAAACAGGCAAAAATATGCCATGCAGCAGTACTTGTCCCCTTGCCTTTTCTCAGCAGCTGCTTGTAACACCTGTTCTCAGAAAGATGTTCAGTTAACATGTGGTAAAATGACCACCTCCTACTTGTCTTTTTTTCTTCTCCAGATAATGCAGAATTGACAGAACTACTTTATTCTGAGTTACCCAACCCTCCTTGTAACTCTTGACAAACATTCTGCATTCAAGGTCTCTAAAGGAGAGTCTGTAGAAGTATCTATAGATTGCACAGCAAAGAGTTACTTAAGAAGACCAGATGTGAAACTGCATTCAGTTGCTGCTTTAAACCCAGCCTTGATCCAAATAGATGTAAGAACTGAGGTGTGAATTTCAATATGCTCATTTATATAGATACATTTCTGTATGCTTGTGTTGGATGCAAGACAAGCTGTGAAACTTACTGAAACTTGTGACCTTCTTAATACCCAGCCTCAGGGTAGTTGGTGATATTCTATTTATTCTTCACCTATCCTCAAAAAGTAGGCTCCTCCAGGCTTGGGAGAATGATTGTGTTTGGAAACCAATGTCTTGACTAACCTTAACATTATTATATTGAAAGTGAAATTTTTACTTTGTTTTTCTTTCCTTTTAGTTTAGATGGTTTTCTACCTGGACCTATGCACAAATGACATAAAAGTGTAAAGTAATGTACTTGGTAAAGAACAGCAAAAGTCATTCTTTCATGTCAAAATTAGAGAAATAAAACTTTTATCAAAATAGGAGTAAAATGGGAAAATTTACATAAAAGGTTTGAGGTAGGGCCTGTTGGTTTATGAAGACCTTTTCATCAACTGCTTTCCATGGACTTTTTCAGGGAATTTTAACATCCAGATCAATGAAATCACTGTGGAATAGGTCACTGTGGAATAGATCAACATCAGTCTGAATTAAAAACCTTCATGTACGGGGAAAAATGGTGAAAAATATTTAAGAGCTATTATATATATTACCAGGAATATTTCTGTAAGGATAACATAGGTCCTATCTTTTCCTGTGGGAGTTCATAGATCCTCTCTGGTTCAGGATCATACAGGATATTTCCCTTCTAACTTGAGTAGGGCTCCCTTTGGCCACACCGTTCTGGGAGAACCTTTCCCCACAATCATTAGATCCTCTACTTTGTAGTCTTGATTTTTTTCTTCAAGAAGGTATTTATACTAATAATCATTTTAGATTGACTATGTGCAGGTAGAGAAGTTTCCCATTGTATTCATCTTTGCAAAGGTAGAGTTCTGAAGTTTCTGTAATTATGAGTATTCATCTTAAGGAGGTTATTTATCCAGATATGTCTTGGCCATTTCTGGCCAAAAATCATGTATTTTGAAAGGAAAGGAGGTATTTTCTCCCAGACTATAAATACAATCACTCACAATAGGGTAGATGACATATATTTGTTACTTGAAGCAAAGTCTGCATCTAACCACCTTGAGTCTCAGAGCATGGATACCAGGAGCTTCCCACAGAATGTCCTGATTAAACATCTTCCCTGTGCACTCTGCCACTGCTCCATGTCCAGGCTGCTTTTAAAATGTAACTCTGGATAAAATAATTCATTTAAAGATGACAGAAATTTGATATAACAAAATATGCTTCTGAAAAATAACTACACTTGGTCAGCTGAGTATGGATTTTAGCTCATAATAAAAATACTTACAGAATTACCTTGGGGAAAAACTTCAAAAGCAGCCATAAAACTCATTTGGTAGTCTCATCTGTATATTTGCTTGATGTTACTAGAGCAGGATGAAGAAGCACTAATGAGACCATTCTGTTTAAAGAAGTGAAATATGCCCTTCCAAAATCTAGTTGGTAAACTTGTAGAAATAGGCCAATAGTATATTGATTGCATGTGTGTACATTTAATTAATAAAGAGTAATAATCTAAAATTAAGACTTTGTGTACCAAATTTTAACAGTAGGTAACTTTTAACAGATAAGACATCTCAAGAAAACAACTATAACATGGGAAGTCTGACAGAGGTACAAATAGGTCAATTTAATGTTTCCCTTTTTTTTATAAAAAGCCATTACTGATCAGTGTCTGTAAACTATGCTACTGCTAAATAATATATATTTTCATGTTAAAATGGTAGGATGGAGTTCAGATTGATTATTTTATAATTGCTTGTAAGTAGATTGATATATTCCATATGTGCATTTGACCAGTTTTTGGATATATATATATATAGATGAAGAAACCTTTGTTATTTCTGATAGATATCTACCCTTATTTTGAGAACATTTTCACTCTTCCACTAATCACTGAAGAAAGAATAAGTTACATCATATGAAACAAATCCTTGTTTAGACAACACAGGTTTCATAAATTAGAAGGAGGGATATTGATCATTGAAATGAGTCAAACCAAAATGAAGTACAACCATTTGATGACAGTTTTGTGATGCTCCCAAAGGAGACTTGTGACTTGCAGATGCTGAGTTTGAAATGTTAGAATGGAAGTACTGAAATTTAAGAAATATATAGTTGAGAAGAAGGAGTAAAAAGAGTCTAGTTTGCATAGTGGTCAACCACTAAATGAGTAAGTAGCAAGGTAAGGAGGGCCTCAATTTCCTTTTTTTTAATAAGATAGAAAATTTAGAAAAATAATTTGGCTTGTGAGCTTCAGAGAATTAGATTTCTATATGTTGTATGTCAATCATGTTCCATTTGAGCATGTACTCCTGTGCAAGGAGAGGAAATGTAGCATTCCCTGCTCAAAACAGAATTTAATATTTCTGAGTGGTCTAATGGGAACTCCTTACTAAGCTGTGATTCTTCAGACAGTTGTAGTGACAGAGGCAAAATGTGTATGCTAGTATGTGTCTTGCAAAGTTATATTTATGGAGAAATTATCTGAATTTCTTCCTCTGGGACAGTAACAGAAGAATATCCCACTTGATGTGAAATAACACTCCTGGGGAAAAGTATCACTTTCTGCAAGTGGTAGAGCAGTGGTATTTACAATGACATACTTACTGTTAGTTACTTTTTTATAAGAATACTTGTGATTAATATCCTTAGACTACTGGCTAATCTGCAATCAGCATTACCATGTATTTCTCCTGTAGTTTGAATTTTTTATGAGTTTCTTTAATATTTCCCTACCAGACAGGTACCAGTTGTCAGCAATTTCAATTACATAATTAAAAGAATCACAAATATATAGACAGCTGGGTTGGCATTCAGGAACTCTCCTTGTGATTTCTTTCCTTTTTGATCTTAGAAAATCTAGAAAATTGTGAAAATTATACTGGTTAACTCATGGTTTGTTGTAATGATGAGTAGATTGAAAAAGTGGCATCCAATGCTAAAGAGATGAGGCCATGTGTTGAGTATTGAGAGACAGACATCAAGAGATTTCTCTTGATCTCACTGTCAAAATCCAGGTTTGAAACTTGAACATGATGAGTGATAATAGCTTCAAACTGTGGAGATGTTTTAAACCAAAAAATCACTCTCAATCTAGATAGAAAGGTGTTTGCATTAGTCAATATCCAAGAGTTCTTATTTCTTACAGAAATAGCATGTATTTTCTTGTTGAGAAAACAGGTAGTCTCATCTCATATTCCAATAAAAAGCTGTTTTAGAATAAATTATATTATGGCTGTAGTATAGTGAGTACCTTATGTTGTTCTCTTATACACTGTCTTCAGTTAGAAATGCTTCATATTACCTATTCTTCTTAATACAAACCTTGCTGTTTTTTCTTTGTTTATTATGCATAATGCATTTGTTTGAACTCGTATGTACATATGTATAGAGAAGTATACACTCCTTTATGAGATACATAGCACATAGAATTTACACATGTGCATTTATACATATATTCAATGAAATACATATGGGTAATAATTTTAGATTTAAATTTCTGGTGTACTAAGTGCAGGTAGATGAATTTGCCATATTACAGAGACTGCAAATTAAAAAAAAATAAGGAGTTGTTTGAAATGTTTCAAATACAGGGCTTATTTCTCAGTCTCTTAGTCATGTGAATAGCTTTTTAGTACAACAAATTTGTAATAAAAATGCATTTTTAATTTCAGCATGTGGTGCTTTTTTGTTATTAAAGTGTGGCATTTTCCTATGAATTCCGTTTTATTGTACGTAAGAAATAGAATTACTTTCGTTTAAAATAACTAAAATTCTATGGTAATTTAAAATTACTTTAAATACATAAATTATAAATTTGAAAGATTTTTCTCATTTTAATGTTTTATATTGGGTTTTTCTTGTTATATTTCTATAATGATGCACTGCAAATACATTTTTCTTTGTTGTATTTCAGTAATAAGTATATGCCTTACATTGCTTCAGTTCTTTCTCCCTCTGGGCAATCTTTCATTCTCATTACTGAAGTAACTAAATGGAGTCAAATCAGTTAACTTAAAATTATCATTTTGGGATTGGATTCAGCCCTGGATCCTTGGGTAGATAAGAAAACTGTACCTTTTCTACTTGTTTTTCTCACTTGAGTCTAATGCATTGTAGTAAGTACAGAGCTTGTAGTGTATAACCAAGATTTACATATGCCCATCAATTTACTCTCTCAGAATACTGTGCACCAAACAGCATTCCAAATATAGCAACCAACACAAAAGTGTAGGCTGTTTCTATAGAAGTAGAGAACCTCAGTGTATTACCAATAAATGGATGCTTCATTGTGTACCCATGTATTACCATGAATTTGTGCTTCTAGCGTTTTTCCAAATGGAGACAAAATTGCTGAAAATAATGTTATTAAAAGATTTTATTCAGATCTCTTTTATCCATGCCAGATTAAACTTGTATCTCATAGACAAATGCTTGAATAGAAGTAGCTGATGTATTATAATTAAGTAAAATCCTGAGTAGCAAATTCTTGCTCTCATGAATTTTATTAAATGGTGCAATTTTGTGTTATTTGTATAACAAGAGACAGTAGGTGCAACAATTTGATTGGTTATTATTTTAAAAATTGGATTTTCTGCCTAAAGGCTTTACAGTTCAGGGCTCTTTCTCTTTGTACCACTTCAGAAGCAGCCAGAGAGAAGACTGGCAACACAGAGAGCAGCAATCTCATTTCAAGTTCTCTGCTGCTGAGAAGGAACAAGTAGCAGCAAGTCAGTATTTATAGCAGCTCAAACTTTCTGCGCTCTACATGGCATCCTAATCCGGGATACCTGATGGGAGGGAGAGAGGAGATTCAGTGCAATGCACATGTGAATAGAAAGCAGAAGAGAATGGCTTCTCCAATCTTCTGAAGTGTTGAGGAGGTGGCAGATGAGATAACATTTGCATGTAACAGCATGACTAAGCATGAGAGTTTATGCTATAGAGATAGGTCAGCCATGCCCACAAGCATTGCAATGGATGCACATTTTTAAGGAGGGCTTAGAACTATAATAGTTAATTAATTAATCACAACATGGTTTGTTAAGGACCTGATGATTTTAGCAGCCTTTTAAGAGTGGATAAAAACAAGAACAAACATGGGGATGAGGGAGGGCAGATTAAAAAATTAAAGTGTTTAGGATTTTCTGTCCTCGCCATTTTTCCAGGGAAGTATATTTATTGGATTGGATGATAAGTGAACACTTGAAAACCAACTGGTTTCAAACAAAGAAGCCTGGCAATGCAGGACTACAAATGAAGATGCTCTGTTTTTTACAAGACTTGAACTATGAGGTTTGGGGCAGATCTCAGAGGAAAACTTTCAGCAAATTAGGCCGCATCAATTCAGTTCCTAGATATTGATCTTTGTGACCCAGTTTAGACACCCTCTTTTGAAAATGTAGTTTAAGCACTAGTGATTCTTTGCATGCTATTTATCCTCAACATAAAATCCTTTTCTTTTTGATGTTGTTTATGTTTTTAAAGTTGTATGATCAATCTCTTCATGGAGATTAATCCAGACGTGTCTAAATTATGTGGTTTGGTGGGAAGTGTAGTGAACCCACATATCCAGGAAGCTGCCTCTAAAGTACATTAAATAACTTCACACTGAGAAAACAGTTTTTATAGTGTTGGATTTTGAACCATCTCCCTCATTCATGTTTCAATAAGCACTAGTCTTACCCTGCAGGAAGTATGTAGCATTATTTAACACCAAGTGATTCACAGTGTGTTACTATGTACTACACAGTTGTATATTTCTGAGGAAAAATTAACTTAATAATAGTTTTATTACTTTAATCCCACGATAATTGAATTCATAAATTCTTGCTTTGCAATGTATTTGAGAATGGTTAAGAGAGTGTAATTCTAAAAATTAATGGAGCACTGTGCTATACCTACCTGGATATTTTAAAAGAAAAGTAATATCATTCATATTTTCTGTTGCTTTCTTTTCAGTTGTGGTCTTTTTGCAAAATATTTCTCTAAGTTGAAACATTAGTTCCCAAAAAATTATATAGAGGATTTTTTCTATAAGTCTTCTTGGCTCATTATGCAAAGGAGAAGAAAGTTAACAAATTAGAATTGAAGTTTTGCTTATTTTTCTTTAATGGTTATGTAGAAAAACTGGAAACACAAACTATTTACAGAACTGAAACTCAGGAATTCATGGGGTTTATAGGAATGTGAACTGACAAAATATGGTAAGCCTTCACCTGACTTAATGCTTTCTGATTATCTTATTTAATATCCATTTTACTATTTGATAAATATTTTACACTCGATTCATACACTCCCAATGCTTGGAAAAAAAAAAAAAAAAAAAAAAAGAAGTAAATCTCTGTATTCTTATCCTAAATGTATTCCTTTAATACAAGTTTATCCTCTTGTCATCGTAAGTTCACTTAGGATTGTACTTCTCAAGAGTGCATGGAAGGTTAAAAAGCAGAGAAAAGTACCAAGCTCTCTTAAAGCTGGGATCCAGAGAAACTCAATAGTGGGCACATTCTAACCAGAAACATCCATGTGACAACCCGTCTCTTTTGAAATTTTCACCCATGTCTGTCTGCTCTAACATTTTAGTAGGGTGGAAAGCTCTTTAAAAATAATTATACTAAGCTAGTACATACGTAAAGACACAGAGGTGTTTAAGGCCTAAAAGTAGATAAAAGTTGGATATCTGGACTTCCTGTCATTCTATAAAGACATGAATTGCACTCTGGTTTTTCACACTGCCAGATATGTATATGTTTCCTCTGACACATCTTTTCTATTAGTAAACATCCTGTTTCCAAAACATTGCTTTACAGTGACAACAGAGGGCAACCTGAGTAATTTGTATGTATGGTAGTTTCATGATAATTAAAGTGGGCTCCAGACTGGGTATGCTTTGGGGAAATCATTAATCTTCCTTGAATTATCATATATTTAAATATGCAAATGTCCATTAGGTAAATTAAATTAATCATGTAACATGATATATTCAACAAATTTAGGTGGTCATGCTCTGTGTGTAATGAAGAACTCAAATACACTACATATTTTCTTTCCATAGTACTATGATTATGTTCTTGTGGTAGATGTTTCTAGTTTCTAAAAACTAGTTTTGTCTGCAGATGATTATTTTTAATTGCAAGTTTTCCTGCACACACACATTCCATAGCCCTAGTCCCCCACCCCCAAAATGGCTGGTATGTGATCATATTTTCAGCTGATTCAACTTGTTTTGTGGAAGATCAGCCAGCACTAAATGCTCAATAACTGCATTTCATTAAGTGTCTGTCAGTTCGTATGTTTGATGCCAGTCAGCTATTTGTCATTCAAGAGCACTATAGAAAGTATCTCTAAAAGCGGTATTTTAAGTTAGAATTGGAAGTTTATATTTTTTTCACTTCAGTCACCATATCTGTCATCCTGCAGTCCTCAGAAATGCCATGGTTTTCAACTGGAGTGAGAGAAGGATGGGAGCAACCTATGAGCAGCTCAGTGTTACCTTATTTTTTGTCCTCTGTGTAAGCCAACACGTTAAATGCCAAGTTGTTATACTAAAGTGAGAGTTAATTTTAACTTTAAAAAATGCAATTATTGATGTTATGGTAGCAGATGGTGGCGTTTTTTTCAATCAATTAATACAATACCATTTGTTGATGCTACATGTTTTAATTTATTTCCCCTTACTATTCTAAAAGTAGTAGGACATTAAAATTAAATAGCAAAAATGAATTCATACTTTTGTGATTTACAACCATGGCTGAAGGGGACAGATTCTTGAGAAAGACTGGTCTGGGATTAACTAAAGTGATTTTCCTTCAAAATTATTATGACTAAATGATAAGGTACTGGATTATGAAGGTGTGAATCTGTAATATGCAGTGGAAGTGTAATAGGCTTAAAGAAGGAAAGCGGAACTGTTTGTCAAAAATATGTCAAAAATATCACATGACAGTCCCATAGTTTAAGACTGTATTTCAAAAATCTATTTAAAATGAAGTTGAGTCAAAATTATCTGAAGGTTGCCTACAGGGCTCTTTAATGGTGATATATTTTGTGGTTGTACATTGCAATTATGAATAACAAAGAGCTTCCTGGAGCAAGAATGATCTAAGTATGGTAAATGTTAGGCACAAAGACAGTATTTGTCCACAAATTCTTGAAACACCACTAAGAACTCTAATTAAAAACAAAGGAAAGAAAGAAACTATGACTAATTATTAATCTCCACAACTAAACTGATGTAATTAATTGAAAAGTAATGGTAACTGTCAAAGCAAACTAAAAAGGCACAATTTCTGCCAATATTCATTGGATTAGATCTTCCTGTATGCTCTAAGTTGAGTCCTGCAGTGGTGCTGCCTTGCCTTCTGATAGCTGTGTTCACAGGCTGAATCTCCACACAGCACTGTCCTCATTGAAAGCTTTTTCTGATCTCTCTCTAACCTTCAGTCTGATACTGGCTCCACATGACAGACAGCCTACCAGGCCCCTGGCCTGTGAGCTGGGGCTACGATGGTGCCTGGGATGTTGGCAGGGTATGTTGCTCTGGAGACAGACAACCTCTTTCCTCCCCTTTCCCTGTGCTTATTTAAAATACACTCGGTGCTATGTACACATCATCAGCAAAGCAAATTTCAGACAGCAGAGACAATGAATACTATTTTCAGTATAATCGAAATGAACTTCAGGCTAAAAATCCTCTCTCTTATTATTCCTTCTTCAACAATATTTTAAATTAGATTAATACATGCTGAGGCATTTTACCTGTCACATTAAAATGAAAGCAGTGAATTATATGCTGGTTATTTTTCTGAATACCTGTTTCATGTGAAAACTATTTTTAGTAAGAACACACAGTTGTGATAGTTCACACAGTATTATTTATTTTATATATATATATGTATATATATGTATGTATAATGTATAGCTGCTCGGGTCTTGTCCTGCATTTTCTGCCAATTTCCATTTCTTCATGGAGAACCCTCAATTATAATTTTCATTCTTAAAGCTATCAGGAGTTTAGAATACATAAGAAATGTAGAATGTGCCCTCCCTATTGTTATCAGCAAAACAGCAGTCTTCAGACAATATGAATAAATTACTGTTTTTCAAAGAGTAGAAAGGTCAACTTCTACCTCTTTGTTCTTTGCAGAGTGAAATTGTCTGCTTGCTACTGTTAGTTTAATAAGACCTATTAATAATTTAGAATTTTTTGGCTAGAAGAAAAGAAATCAAATGTCAAAGGACTTTCAGTCCCCTTTTCAGATGATGCACAAATTTATCCATTCACAAAATTGCATTATAAAAATGAGACAAAATATTAATTGCTGGTTTGTTTTGATTATGTTTTTCATTTTGTTTTGCCTGGTTTTGTTTACTTGCTGGGTTTTTTTACTGACACATGTATAGTAATTGAAAGACATCTTTGGTTTAAGCAAATCCCATAGGCAAACTGCTGCATCACAGTGGTTGACTGTTTTAATAGTTGTGAAGAAATCTACCTTTCTGGGTAATTCATGTGTAGTAAAATCACCCCTAGGCTCGTTTTGCAATCTTTAAACTTTCCTTGATCACATGCTAGCAGAGAAAAATATCTCAGCAAAAGCAAATGGTTTTGGGACCCACTCTGCCACAGTAAACAAGTGATGTCTCCATTCCCAGGACAAGAATGGTCTGGAGACCTTATGTCGTACTTGGACGGTTACCTACTGCCCAAAGGAAACGAATAACTCAAAATGATGATTGCTTGCTGCATTGAAAGCACATGAAAATGTTTTTCAAGGCTATCTATGAATCGGTTGAGCTGTAGAGGTTTTAAATTATTCAATACTTTATTTCTTATTAGGAAACTTCACAGTCTTCTATAGTAAGGTAATGTTGAATTTTTTGTTTGTTTAAAAAATGCATAATTAAAGTTGCTGACCAAGGCATAAATATTCACCTTCTTTCAAATACTGATGGATTTACTGGTAATTAGACAGACATAGCTACATTTTTAAATTTATTTATAGGTGTTGTTCATTGAAAAAATTATTCAAGGAAATATTATGGTAATTATATATGGTGCAATGTTGACTCTCTCCATAAATAACAGAGATAATTGAAGAGATTATATAAACTTTTTATACAAACACTTGTAACAGCAGCAAATTGAAAAGCAGTATATTTTAGAAGTTCTTCCTTGAGAAAGGCCGGACAAAATGGATTGATTTAGCAAGAAACAAACTTTTCCCTTGGAATAAGTTCCTGTTGTTTCCAAGATAAATGGTGATAAAGTTGTACAAAATTGCCGAGAGGAAAAGGGATATGAACTATTCTCCTGAAGCAGTCTGCACTTTTAAGGCTTGGAGGTTACTCTAGCTACAGCTGCCAAGGTAGAAGTTATCTTGACTTCCAGGCTTTCAGTTCTTTTCCAAAAAGAAGTTGTCACTGAGCCAGAGAAAGCTCATCTGTTTGAGAGAGAGCTCTGTTTCTCTCACTCAGGGTCAACTAAATTTGGAATTTGCTTGTAGCCAAAGTTTCCAACCTAACTTACTAAACAAAGCTCTATCAAGCTTTAGAATGTGAAGCCATCATAATTCCCTTGTATTTAGATCCTTGTTGGTAAACAAGTTGATATTCATCATTATCCAGCTTTTCAAAGGCAGTAACTTCTAACTTTTCTCCTCACAAGTTGCCTGATTGCACTAAAGAGTTGGCACCTAATATATTTCTAAATATGTTTCCACGCATTACAGGAATCAGTCTAGAAAAGAATAAACCACAACTAAGATTTATGTCCACCTCCTGGCCTTACGAAACTGGTGTCATCTGCACATATCTGTTATGGCTGCAGTGACTGGTGTTAAAGATTGAGAAAGTTTTAGAGACTGATGTAGAGACATATATCGTAAAATTTTCCAGTGTTGTTCTTCCTGTATTCTTAAAAAACTCTTGTTCAAGGAGAAAGGCTGGATGTCAGACTGACATTTTCAGTTGGGACCAGAGTAAACCAAACATGGAATTACATATGCTTTTCTGACCAGTCTTTATAAAAACATTTTGCTTGAACTTTTACTGCCAAATGAGACTGAAACATTATCTGTCCTAAAAACTGATAACATAGGTTTTCCCATGGCATTAGTGTTGGTAATAATATGGCTCAGCTGTGACTTAGACTCTTTTTAGGGATTTAAAACTTCCTCACTTGAAACTTCCTGACCCTCACATTTCTAAAGATACCATTTAAAATGAATTTCATGCTGCAGGGGGCTAGGTACATTTCCTCTCTCCAAGAAAATAATCATAGGAATGTGTAAATTAAAAAAACAATTATTTCCGTTAAAGTCTGAACACTTAAAAATCAGTTGAGTTAACTTTGCTTAAACTTAGAAAACAATGAAAGCTAGAATAGAATCAGAGAAATTATTACTTGGTAGGGTCAAATGCATGATTAGCCATTCAGTCTAATTTATGGTGTTGTCTTGGGTTTACCTAGAAGATTATCAGTAATGAAGATGACAGGTATGAATAATCATGAGTGAAAATCAATTCAGAGACTTATCATTAGCATGTGGTGTCACTGTATGATGGCATGAAAAATAAGGGAAGTTTGAAAAAGACATTGATTATAAGAAACCTCTTATTTAAACCAGAAATGTGGTTATTTAAACAATTTCTGTGTACCCAGAAATTTACATTAGTCATTATTATAAAATCAACCTTTCCCAGCAATTACCACAGAGTGTTACATGGATACTGCTGCTGTTTCATGGACACGAAAAAGCTCTGGAAATCCATCCCTGCTATTTCTGAGTTGAAAAACATAAATAAATCCTGCAGAACTCTGAGCACATGGCTGTGCTAGAGATAAGGTAATGGCTGGATTGCTGGGGAAATTTATGGATCTCCAACAAACCATGTTAAAAATGTACTATATTAATATGCAGAGTCAGAGTGGGTAAATATCAAATTAGGCAATGGTATTATTGTGGGTTCCTATTGTGCTCTTGTCAGTACAAAAATGCTGTCTAACTGAGGTGATTCTTCCTGTAAGAGAATGTAATAAATTATTTGGGCTCTGCACAGCTGTTTTCTGTGGGGCCAGGGAGAAAAGTAAAGAATGCCTTCAGAATAGCTCCTGGCTTTTTTGTGAGTCACTCTGATTGCCTAAGGAGTGCTTAGAAAGAAGTATTATCACCTCTGGAGCTGGCATGAGTAATTACTAGGTGTTTTTGAGGTGCTATTGTGCTATTTCATCACTTCTGAAATTTCTCTTCTACTACATCTTTTATTCTGATTCTAAACTTTCCTTTTCACTGGTGGAAGGTTCATAGAAATCTCTCATCCCAAAAATTACTTACAGCATTTGGTTGCACTTAAAGGCTTAATATCAACAATTTCCTAAATACTGGGATGTATAAAAGAATGTGTACCATATATATGTATTCAAAGTTAATGAAGATTCACTGAAAATAATTGATACTTGTCATTCTGATCTGCCAAAAACATCACTCTGGTATTTGTAGTATTGTCACTAACATTTTTGTAACATCAGAAGTTCATGAAAATGTCACATCAATTTGTGCTAAAGGGATCCTTCATCTGGATAAGGCCTTACTCCATTTCATATTCTTGATAAACCAAAAACTTTTTGTCTCAAAACTTAATTAAACACAGTTCCACCTGGTGGGACTGAGCAGGGGCACATGCATATAATTTCTTTGTTCTCAGCAGATGAGGACAATGGTTGAAATTCGATGTGGATAATCTTATATTTGGCAGAATCTTAAGCAGTTTTGGCATCTTTGACAACAAATTCTTCAAGGTTGCTACTCTGTTTTATATTTTTCCCCCACGTAATTTCATCAGAATTGCTATAGGCAACTTGAAGAGTTATCTTTCCAACAAGTTTTCCTTTTATTCTGCAAGTTCTAGAACACCCACGCTTGTAGTTCTTTGTATTATTATCCTATTAAGTATTTATAATCTTAATCTTATAATCTGAATCTTATTACTGATCACAGATAAAACCCCTTTCATTGCATTATTAAAATGCAATAATCCAAATTAGCTGGGAAATATGAGGCAGGCATATATAAATGAAAAATTATTTTAAGGCTGAATTGTAGATAAGTGCAAAACCCCCACCTAAATAAAATATAAACTTACTATAATTAGCCATCCCCCAAGGCTTACTATTTTTATGTTGCTATATTGTCACCTGCTTTTGTTAAAATGGTGTCTTAGAAGAAAATAACAATGTGGGAATCACAAGATACTTTCTCAGATTTAGAAATTGTGGATTACGTTCAACACCCTGAAAGGGCCTCTCTTTCCCATAAAGGGAAATAACCTTTCTGCAATGGAAGCAGAACCCCACAAAGCTCTGCTATAAGTGCCAGACTGGCTAGCATTTTGGGTACACTTCAGGTTTTTTATGGGAAAAAAGTGCCTTCTCTGAACTTCTAAATTTCCTTAGATTCCATCCCAAACACATCACAGAAAATCTTAATTAATCCACTGTTTATTCTGAAGGTGGCTTCTTTCAGTGTACCATGCTAAAATTGTATCCTATTACTCCAGCAAATAGATTATATATCCAAAACATCTTATAATACGTCTCCTATCCTTTACACAGGAATATTGTCATATTCCTCATGACAATATTCACTTTTAAGAACACAAAAAATGTGCTTTAGTATCAGTATTTAATTACAAGCCTGGCGTTTTTGCAATAATCTCTCTTCAGCTTCCTATCAGTGATATTGTAGAAAGTAATATATTTTTATGAAATTTCAGCTTGTTCACCAAAAAGATTTGCATGTTACATCTACTTTTCAGACTTTTTGGAGCAACAATTACATCTCATGTTCTATTTCAAGGTGAAATAACTGATAATGTAAAGTAATTTCAATATTTTTTTTGTTCCCTTTGAAACAGCTTCATTAACAGTCTGTTACAGAATAGTGTATTAATATCTGTTGGGTTCAGGACCTCTTGATACAAGTATATGTAAAGTTAAGCCATATAAACTTTATCATCTCTACTTGCATGGGTTGTGTCACTTTCCTTGTTGGGATGATTTTATTGTTTATTCATTTATTTATCCCTACAATCCATTGTACAAAAAAATTCACGTAAAACTTCCCTTCTCCCCTTTTCTGTAACATGAACTCAAGAACCTGCTCCCTCTCTGAGCCTTTCTGAGTTAAAATTTGAGTTAAAGTTGACCCTTTTTGTGTCTCCAATTCTAGTTAATTCCTACCCTCTTCTACCATAAACACCAGCTCTCACTTTCCATCTAAAAATGCCTTCCAAGGCTCTTCCATTAGGTCATCTCTTTTAAACTTGATGGTATTATGTCTTCTTGAAATTCCTCAGTCCACTACAAAGGGTAGTCCATGTTACTGGTCCTTTCTTGGATCTCTGATAGCTGTGGAGGACATTTTTGTAGGTTCACAGCCTTCTCACATATTGCTGTGTCAATAAGGACTTTATCTGTGGCCAATGAGAAACTTTCTGTAGCTCTACTCTAATTTTTTTACACATTTCTGCTCTTGCTTTAAATTACCTCAGTCATTTCATTTTTGTATCATGAGCAATTTATTTTTTTTTTTCTGACTTGGTCTAATGGAAATTGTCATTTCCAATTTCCTTTTTTCATCTTATGCCAACATTGCTGTTCGCTCTCAGAGCAGCAACATTCTGGGGTTTTCTTTGTTGGTGGTGGTGGGATATTTGGGATTCTTTTGCAGGGATTTTTTTTTTTTTCTAATATAAGAGAAAAGACACATAGGGCTCACATAAAGTCTAATGCCCTGTTAAATTACAGCAGATGTACACCGTGTTCCAGGGCATGGTAG
>VXBU01003344.1:1185523-1213080 GCA_013400315.1 Bombycilla garrulus | reverse complement strand
GAAGGGGTTTAAGTTAAAAAAATTAAACCCCGTGCTTTGGGGTTAAAAGCAGAGCGGAGAGTAGGACCAGATTTCTTTCAGATCGTTGTTTTGCGAGGTTTCATGGAATTACGGGATTTTCAGTTTCATGGAACTATGGGCCAAAAGCTACAAATCTGAACCCAGTGAACTGAAGTTTTTGCAATGGAGTAGCAATGCATGTGGAAGACTCCACCTGTCAGGAAAATTAAGCCACAAACACTAGAGGTTTATGTACAAATAGGAGACGGAGGAGTCCTTTTACTTTCTTCGAATAAAGGGAGAGGCCATGGGGCATTCCCCTGGGGTCCCTCGAATTTTGGAGGACACAGCCTCAATTTTTATCCCAATTTCCCGGCCACATTTCCCTCTCCCCACTGGCTGAGGTACTTGATGGGCACAGACTTCCCAGAATGCCTGATACCTGAGATTCCCCTCTAATGTATAACTCTGTTTTCCATTCATCAATCAGTGGAATCCTTCCCATTGTGCCTTTTATCTCTCAGTGCTGGTTTTATCTACCAGCAGACTCACAGCTTGTTTGTAAAGACAAATCCCTCATTCCTCTCACAATATTGTACATCACTGAAAATTTTATCAGGAAATTAATTTCCTCCTGCTCGTTCAGAAAACAAGAATGAATGCTCAGTGCGAGACAAGTAAAATTAATCTCAGACATTTTGCAATTCCCTGAAACAGTAACAAATGCACTTTATAGAGCTCACAGCTCCAGCTGGACTTTTCTGGATTTTCCATAATTATGGAATGGTTTGGGGTGGAAGGGACCTTAAAGAATCTTGTTCCAAGCCCCTGCCATGGGCAAGGACACCTTCCACTAGACGAGGTTCCACTCCAAGCTCCATCCAAGCTGACACCTCCTGAATTCCTGATGTGGTTTGAGCTGTGACCTGTCTCAGGACAGGGACAGTCCTGACTTTGCTCCATGTCCTGCCGTGTTCTTTCCATGCTCTTTAGTGATTTAAAGCTCACTGCTGCTCCCTGCTCCTTCCAACAAAGGACTTGCACTGATTTTTGCTCCAATGTTTTTCTTAAAGCCTTCGGCTGAAATGTGACAAAATACATTTTTCCTGGGGAACCAAAACACGTTTTCAATATTTGAAACACTCTGGGTTGTGCGGTGGTGTGAGTCAGGGGAAGGGATCTCTGCCTGGCGTGGTAACAGCAGCCAGTCTTTTTCCATGTTTCTTTTTTTAATATATTTATCTGTAAATCTCAGGTTAGTGATTTACTGCAGGTTACTCCCTGCCCCAAATTGCTCAGATCTCTTGGGTTAAATGCTGCTACAACCCCTCCTCTGTTTTGGTCTTCCTCCTAAAGGCCCATCATCTTGTCATCACTGGGTATCAACCCAGGACAAAATGGTGCCTCCCAGATCTGGTTTGGAGATAAAAGGGCTAAGAGGAAAAAAAATGAGGAGCGAAGCAGCTAGTTTTAAGAGAGGCAGAGCTAGGAGGAAAGGCAGAAAAAAAATTGTGAAGCAAAAAGAAAGCAGTGCTTGGATACAGAAAATAAAAAAAAAAACACAGAAACACATCCTGGGGGGTCAGTACATGAAGTACTGAGAGCATTCACTGGAAAATAGCACTTTCTTGTTGCCAGTGCCCAGAACTATGTGCTAAAGAGGTACCTGGAGTTCCAGGCCAGTGCACAGGACCTGGTTTCTCAGGTTAAAAGTATTTTGCTAACAGTGCATATGCATGGATAATTACTGACCCACAGCCAGCAAGCCCTTTGAACAATTTTGCCAGCTCTCTGCTTGACGCCTCTTGGAACAAGGCACAACTGTGAGCAAAGAGAACCAATTTAAGATGTAATGTCAAAAAATTAATCTGAGAACACAGCCCTGTGTACATTAGAACAGAGCTGTAGCTGGTAACCTCATCTAATCTGCTTGCATGCCTATACTTCACTAATCACCATGGTTATATAAGCAGATCTTTGATAAGATCCTTAATTATAGCAACCCCAGGAAAGGCTGCACAGCACAGCAGAGACAGTGGTGAGGTCTTTGGGGCTGGGGGAGGACTGGCTGTGGCTTTGCTGCACCTCTTGGGGCAGCATGCACTGGTGTGAAGGACTCTGCCACCAAGCACATGGGGACAGACCCTTCCTGAGGCCCCCAGGTCACCCTCAGCTGAGCCCTGACCCCCCTGCTCTGATGCTGGGGCTGAAGATTGAAGATTGAGGATTGAGGATTGAAGATTGGAGCAGCCTGGCACCAGGGGTTCCCCTGGGGCTGCATGAGTGGCAGGGAAGAGAGGAAATGCTGAGTCAGAGCCTTGGAGAGGCAGCAGTGCAGACACTGCAGAGCGTGCCCAAGGGATTTGTGTGTCTTAGGGAAGCTTTTCCTTGGAGAGGCTTTGAGATCCAACCCCCCGATTAGGAGCTGATTTATTGTCTGCCGCTGTTAGAGAGAGCTTTACAATTGTAAACCAGGAAAATTAATAAAGTTGCAGGGCTTTTAAGTTCAACACAGTATTTGATGTGATTAGAACTTTCATCCAGTGAGCTGCTGTGCAGTCTGGGGTCAAGGCCATCATTATGGCAGTGGCTCTTCGTAAAAAAACCTCTCTCCATACCACTTTTTGAGGTTTGTTGTTTTGGTGGGGGTTTTTTTTTCTTTTTTTTTTTTTTTTTTTTTTTTTTTGGTTTTTTTTTTTTTTTTTTTTTGTTTTTGTTTTTTTGTTTCATTTNGGGGGTTTTTGTTTTGGTGGGGTGTTTTTTTTTTTTTTTTTTTTTTTTTTTTTTTTTTTTTGGTTTTGTTTTGTTTTGTTTTTTGGTTTTGGGTTTGGGTTTTTTTGTCCCCTACTGCTTATACCCTCCTTATCTGGGTGCAAATCACTTGTTTTCTCCCTGTTCTCCATCCCCCCCCTGCTAGCCAGGAATTCCTGGGCAGTCCTGGGCAGTTTAGATGAAGCATTTTGTGGGAGAAGCTGATGTCTTTTTACCTTTCTGAGTACTCTCTGAAAAATTCTCCAGGTATTTCTTGCTTGCTGCCCTCAGGTACCTTGAGGACCAGGAGGACACCAAGGCAGTGAAAGGAGACAGTTTGGTAGAAATCTCTTATTACCTCTCTCCTCCAGTGACTTGTCCAGTGCCCCTGAGCCCATACAAGCTCTTTGCATAGTGTGGTAGTTTGAAGTAGCTTGGTTTTTGGTGAGGAAGAAGGGTCAGAGCAGATGATTTTCGTGAGTGCACTGGCATTTGGCCAGCAGTCAACCCACTACACGTAGGAAAGCAGCTTGCAGACCTGCTATGCCCATCCCATAATTTTGTTTGTTTTCAGCCTGTCTCCATTTGGTTGTGGTTTCCTGGTGCAGCAGGACCTGGGCTCGTGTGAGCTCAGCCCTGGTGCAAGGGGGGTCAGGTTTCCCTCCACACTCCCAGAGCTGATTTTGTTCCATCTCCTACTCTTACCTGACCGCATCATGAGTGCCTTGAACTGGCTCAAATGGCCAAGTTAATAAGCTGGATCATTTTATCTTGCAATCAGAACAGGGAAATGAAGCTGCACTGCACAGATGGGAGCACACGGCAGGAGGAGGGAGGGAAATCAGGAAGGATGGAGTAGAAGGAGAAATGCAAGAGCCTTCTCCCTTTCTGTAGCAGCCAAGTTGTTCAGCTCAAGCCCATCATGGGGCTGTACCCTCACAGTGGAGCTTTTTTATCAGCAAATATTCCATCTAAAAATAGCAGGTGTTTCTGCCAGAGAACCGGAGCAGGGGTATCAGAGAAAGTTGTTGTAGGAGGGGAATCCTGCACATTCCCTTTGCAGCTGAACTCTGCTCGTAGCTCCGCATTCACAATAAAAGGGATCGTGCCAGACTTACCCTGAAATGTATTTACAGAAAATTCTTTGTTTGGGGAAAGAGCCCAGTTGTAACAGGCTGCAGAAGGACAAGGCACAATACACCCCCAGCAGGCTCATTGCAGCTTCCCGGGGTCAGACAAGCCTCCCCCAAACCCACTGGGACACGTCCTGGGCCAGGCGAGGGAAGAAGTGCAGGTGAAGAGGCCGTGGCTCAGCTGCTCAGGTACCCATGGGGGCCCTAAAGCTTTCCTGCACCGCTCTGCCCTGTGGTTTAGTGAAGAAGCGGCCTGAGGTGTGTGGTGGACCCCTCCTGACGGCAGAGGTGCTGCTCTCCGTGACCCCCACACCAAACAATCGCCGTCCTGCGGAGGCGCTTCGGATGAAGGCAGAGTCCGAGACGGAATCGGGAGCTTTCCATTCGCTTTGCTGGGGCTCCCTCCGGTGGCGTTGGGCTGGAAGGGCTCCGAGCCTGCAGCGCTGCAAATCCTTGTCGGGAGCCGAGCTGGGCATCATCCCGGGCAGCGTTTCCCACCAGGAGCCTGCTGCGGGCATGAGGCGCTCGGGATGGGCGTCGAGGGCACAGCAGAGCCCAGAGCAGGGCTGTGAGTGACCCCTGCCTCCAGAAGCAGGAGATTTGCTTCAACAGGATGGTTTCTGCAGTGTGGACTTTCTCCACCTGCCCTGTCCCCACCAGGAGCCCTCTGAGCAGCAGGGATCCCCGGAATGTACATCCCACAAGGAATTTTATGCCTCCGTCTCTCTTGCTGGCTTGTGAGCATGCCAAGGGTGGTGCTGCCTGCATTCACCTCAGTACAGAGATGCTGGGTGATGCCAGGGGGCCCTGCTGTGTCATCTCGGAGCTGTGGGGACCCTGGGGGAACAGAAGATGCTTGTGAGGAGTCCCAGGTGTGGGATTCACTTAGGGGGAGGAGGGAGGGATAACCTGGGGAAAGCTGCTGGTGCGGCAGCCCTTAGGAAAGCGTAACCAGACCAGCCTGGGTTGTGAGGTGACATCTCCTGGTGCAGAGAGAAGCAGGATGGTTACAGAGAGGCCCTGAGAGGGAATGGGAATCCCCTCAGGAGCTCACAGGATGACCACAGGAGCCCCTTGTGTTGTGAGGAGTGCCCGGCTACGAGGGGCTGTGGTGTGTGAGCTAGAGGCTTTGAGATCCAACCAGCATCCTGTGGCAGCCAGCAGCCCCTCTGGGAGCCAGTGAGCTCCGTGGAGACTGCCTGGAACCCCTCTTGCTTCCCCAGGGAGCCAGAGCTGGGCAGGCACACTGCAGTTTTGCTGCCCATCCTGCCCTCACACAAATCATTCCCAACGTGAGCAGGAGCTGGGGGCCAGTGCTGCCCAGACTGTCTGATGTGAACACACAGATGTACAACACGCATGGCAGACAAACCTGCACATGGGGCTGTGTTTGTGGCCTCAGTCACCACCGGTGAAGAGGCAGAGGAGGAGTTACACCTGCAAAAGCAATGGCAGTGGAAACCTGCCAGCAAACAGGTTCAGAGGGACAGCCTGAGGTGAAGCCTGAGCCCAAGCTCTCATTCCTCCTCTGCCAGCATCACCCTTCAGAGCCAGGTGAGCTGAAGCCTCTGCACCTCACAGGAGCCTTGGAAAAATTTACTTGAAAAGTCAAGCTGCTTATTTTCAAAACAAGGAGCTGTAATCCTGTGAAAATACTATTTCCCAATAATGACTCGAAGGATGGCTGATGCAGATCTAATCAATCTGTTTGGTCAGCCCTGTGAAAGCACAGGCATCAGAGCTGCTGGCTCTGACGCAGCTCAGGAGCTGCAGTGCCTCATGTGAATTCTTCCCATTGTTGTTTTAGCTCTTAATTTCAGGGCAGTCACTGCAACAACAGACTTTGCTGCCACCTGACTAAGGAGGCAATGAGGCTTAGGGAAAAGAAAAAAAAAAAAGAAATAAAGAAAAAGTCAGTGTTGTTGCTAAGCTATATGCTCCTAAAGCATTTCCCTGAAGTGAATGTTCACAACCCCCAGCAGAACTGTGTTTGTGCAGAGCAGGGCCCAAGATCAATACAGCACTGGTTTTAGCACTGTGAAGCAGCTCTAGCTGAAGTAACACCAGCTTGGGAAGCAGCTACAAGAAACCCGTGGAACACTGGGTGGCTGTTGAAATGTCCTTGGGGTGTCACACAACCTGGGTCCTGGGAAGGATCTACTCTGCTCTGGATTAGCAAGGGACAAAGGGAGATTCCCAGGAGCCCAGCTGTGGAGTTAGATTCCAGAGCAGAGCAATACTGAATGCTGGAGTAATACTAGACAGCAGTTTTCCCACGAGATTAAAATATGTTTAAAACAACCACAAGCAAGAGCACTAGTTCCTGTTAACTCTGTTGGCATGAGAGAGCTGGAAGGTGGCAGTGTCACGAAGAAGGAACCTGAACTGAAGGAACAGCTGGCATGAGGCTACTCAGCCATTTAGCCCAAATTAAAGAGTCTCCCCGTGCATTCCTTGGTGCTGCTGAGAGGTTTTTACCACTGCACTTGGAACAGCTTTCCTGCAGCCCTGGCGCTCGCTGGGCTCAGGTGTGCACTGCTGATTTCAGTTCTCTGGCCTGTTTTGCCTCTTGTTCTGAGTGGCCAAAAGCCTCCCCATGGACCCTGAGGAGGACGCAGGGCAGCTGCTGCCTCTGGGCTGGCAGCTCCCAGGGACCTGGGGTCCCTCACCTCAGCTCCCAGACTGCAGACACGCTCCAGCCTGATCCCAGAGAGATTCCAGAGGGAGGCCAGGATCACCCAGCAGAGGTCAGGAGACTTTAGAACCGTGGTGCTGCAATCTCGGTGAGCTGGCCTCATGGGTCCCAGTAATTTTTCCAGGTCTCATCTACCCCAAAAAGGGCCTGAATTTTATTTCTTTACTGTCCTTAATAAAACAAGATGTAAAAGTGCTGCAGATGCTGTTACACTTGAGGGAGCTTGCAACAAGGGATCCACCTGTCAGGAAAATTAAGCCACAAACACCAGAGATTTTTATCCAGACAGGAGACAGAGGAGTCCTTTTACTTTATTCAAATAAAGGGAGAGGCCATGGGGCATTCCCTTGTGGTCTCTCGAATTTTGAAGGATGCAGCCTCCCTTTTTATCCCAATTTCCCGGCCACATTTCCCTCTCTCTTTCCCCATGGGCTAAGGTACTTGAGAGGCACAGACTTCCCAGAATGCTTGATACCTAAGATTCCCCTCTAATGTATAACTCTCCCTTTTAATTTCTAATTCTTATAGTATTTATGGTTTTTCCTCCTTGTTTCTTTCATCTTTCAATATCCAGTTTCATTTATCAGCAACCCTGCAGTTTGTTTGTAAAGGCAAATATCTTTTTTCCGTTCATCAATCAGTGGAATCCTTTCCATTGTTTCTTTTATCTCTCAGTGCTGGTTTTATCTACCAGCAGACTCACAGCTTGTTTGTAAGGACAAATCCCTCATTCCTCTCACACCTGAGAGAGAATGATCCTTGGGATCTGCTTGGGATCTCTCTCTCCATGGGCCTGACACACCTCTAGGGAAGAGGTTGTTAACCAGAGGCTAAAAGTGGCTGGCTGTACCTCACCTGACATGGAACATCAGACATTATTTAAAAAAAATTGATCAGTTGTTGGCTCAAGAAGTGCGTGCGTTAACTACAGGTTTTGAAAGCCCAGTGTAAAAAAGTTCTTTTGAAGGAAGTGGATGAAGAACAACCAGGTTGTTCACCACCTTGAAGTGGATCTTGACTGGATGCAGCCAGGGAGTTGTGGGCACTGGCTCCATGTGCAGCTGCAGGCTGGGGACAAGGGGTGTCCCTCAGGGCCCTGTCCTGGTCCCATGGCCCCCATGGCTTCCCCAGTGACACAGACAGTGCACCCAGCTCACCCTCAGCACGTTTGCAGGGCACGGGGAGCTGAGCAGGGCAGGTGACACTGTGGAGGGATGGGGCCATGCAGAGGGACCCGAGCAAGCCTGGGAAGTGAAACCACAAGAACCTCACGAGGTTCAACGAGGCCGACTGCAAGGTGCTGCACCTGGGTCAGGGCAATCCCAGACACAAGCACGGACTGGAAGAAGAATTTACTGAGAGCAGCCCTGCTTCAGAGAAAGGAGAAAGACTTGGGGATGCTGCTGGACATGAGCTGGCCATGTGCACTGGCAGCCCAGAAACCCCCCATGTCCTGGGCTGCAAAAACAGGGGAGTGTCCCGCAGGCCAAGGGAGGTGATTCTCACACTCCACTCTGCCCTCATGAGACCCCCCCTGCAGTGCTGGATCCACATTTGGGGTCCTCGGGAAAAGAAAATTGAGGACATGTCGGAGCAGGTCCAGAGGAGGCCACAAAGATGATGCAGGGACAGCAACACCCTTGCTGTAGAGACAGGCTGAGAGAGCTGGGGTTCTTCAACTTGGAGAAGGTTCTGGAGAGAACTTATTGTGGCCTTTCAGTATTTAAAATGAGTTCACAAAAAGGAGGGAGTCTGATTTCATATATGGGCACACAGTGATAGAACAAGGAGAATGGGTTTTAAACTAAAAGAGGAGAGATTTAGATTAAATATTGGGAAGAAATTCTTTATGTGGGGGTGACGAGGCCCTTGCACAGGTTGCCCAGAGAAGCTGTGGTTGCCCCATCCTTAAAAGTGTTCAAGGCCAAGTGTTCAGGCCAGACAGGGCTGGTCTAGTGAAAGGTGTCTCTGCCTATGGCAGAGAACAAGATGATCTTTAAGGTCCCTTCCAACCCAAACCATTCTGTGATTCTGTGAACGGGGAAATCACCTCCATGAAGTGAAGAGGGATGGCTGGTCTGCCTCTGTGGCAGTCATTAAACCCAACCACTTCCATCCCTGCAGTGGCAGAGCAGCAGCACATGCCCATCCCAACCCTTTTCCACGCAGGCTCTCCATGCCCTTTGTCTCTCAGCAAATGGGCAGTGAGCACCCTAGGGCGAGATCCGTGGCACTTTAGTCAGTATGCCAATGCCCACAAAAGAGCCTGCTTGTTTTTATCTCCCCATATAAACTGCTTTCCTAAGCAGTTGTCTTCACTGGAACGTCATGGGAATTTTGCTGTGTTTCTAGACCAGAAGTGGTGCTAAAATGACGGCTGCAAAAAATGTCCTGTTAGCAGTGCTTGGGTATTGAGCAGGTATATCAATGCAGGCTCACCTACAGCCGCTGCCTAATTACACATTCTGCTAAAGAGCTGGAT
Organism: Bombycilla garrulus; assembly: GCA_013400315.1. NCBI lineage: Eukaryota > Metazoa > Chordata > Aves > Passeriformes > Bombycillidae > Bombycilla > Bombycilla garrulus. Next base: position 1,204,019 of record VXBU01003344.1, on the reverse strand, counting down.
TGACAAGGTCAAATCATACAGGCTGTCATTCCCCACTCTGTTTTGATGTGCTAGATAGTGTGTGTCTGGTCCTGAGCACTCCTACATCCAGCTAAATATCAGGAAAGATAAATTTGCTGCTCTGTTCATTTTTCTCGGTGATTCCCCATCCCCAGTGTATCCCTGTGGCCCGGGGCACACAGAGTGCCGTCTGCAGCACAGATCCAGCTGGGGTGTGTGTGTGTGTTTGTGTGCCACTTTTGGGCTAGTGGAGCACTTGGTGCAAAGGTCAGGACGTGCCACATGTGGGAGGACAGGAGGCTGCCTGGCCATGGATGCAGCCGGCCGAGGAGGGCTCAGGCTATGCCTTTCAGCTCTGGATTCTGCACCATGTTTAGACCCAGGGTCGCATAACGAGGCTTTGCTCTGGAGCTGAACTTCCCGTTGCAGGTGGAAGGGTTTAGGGAATGAGCTGAGGGTGAGAAGTCATCCTGCACGTTAAAACCAGTGCTTACCTCCAGAGGGTACTGCTGTCTGCGAGATAAGCTAAAATGGGGTGGAACGAGGCAGCAGCACCTGTGAAACCTCAGCTCTTTCCTTTGCACCTTCTTTTGTTTGGTTGATAACTCGATTTTCCCCCTCTTGCATATTTGTCCCAGGTATTAGAAGAATAATGGCCCATTTCCTGGGGGCTGCTTGGGAAAATCGAATTGTCCATGGACCGAAATGGGCTGGGAGATGAACACTTTGAAAATCAGATGTGATTTAAGGGTGAGAATGAGGCACCTACGTTTGTCCTTCAGCTAACAGAGCAAGTCGCTGGGATGGATGAGATTCCTGACTAATTCGGGTCATCTTGTCGGCAGTTTGGGCGTTGGTGCTTTTCAGAGGTTTGGAAAAGCCTTTTACACGTGCCTGGGAATGGTAACAACGACCCCGCTGAACCCCTCCCAGAGCCGTGCAGATTTCCAGACCCCGGGGCATATTTTGCCTGAGTGCTTTGAAAAGGAAAAGCCAACTCTGCAGTGTGGCAACCGCTGGGAATAGATGTTAAATGGATGTAGAGCATATTGTGATCTCGACTGAAGGCTGCACATTGCGTCTGATATGCTGTGAACACACTGGAAAAATTGCCTGTGCTACAGTTTGTGGGGACAAAAAGCCTTTGCCAACCGCTGTAAGCCACGGAGCGGCCATGTCCAAACCTTTGGAATAACATTCTCTGGAGAAGGGACACGTCCCTTCTGCTTGGTGTGAGGGTATTTATCACACATCCTTACAAGGGCTGCACTTCTACTCACATGGCCTGGAATTCTCAGGTTCTGAGAATCCCAGAGGGACAGATGCAGTTTTTGGGAAGGCTGTCCTCATTTTCTTAAAGATACATGCCAATTTTTATTTTTCTTAATGTTTTATTGATCCCAGCAGGTATTTGCTTGGCTGATTGTTTATTTCTTCATCCACAAAAGTGGATCTTTGAAGGTCAAGATAACCCATCCCCCTGGATCAGGGCAGAGGTTTGCAGATAAAGTGTCACAACTGCAGCAGTGCACAGTGGCTGAAGGACTGGCTCGTTCTCAGCTGCAGCTTCTTGGAACTCTTGTCTTCAGAAAAACAAACAAACGAACAAACAAACTGAATTCCAGATGAAGGTGGTGCATGAGAGGAGAGACAGAGTGCACAGGGACTGGCTTTTGCCCTTTTGCCCTTTCCAGCACCAAAGTGTGAGTGTCTCCTTGCAGGTAAGGAATGTCTCCTTCCACCTGGGAAGCAGTGCCCACCCTCGAGAGGAGCAGAGCTGATGGAGCCCCAGGACCACATTTTCTTACCACAGGGATGGTTTAATGTCTGCCCTCCTTCTCTCACCCCTCTCATGCTTGGGTCATCCCTGGGGCAGGAGCCAGCTTCCAACACAGGCTGGGACAGGGAGAGGATGGGCACAACAGGGACATAAAGGCAGTGAAATCTTCATGCCCTTCAGAGAATGGTGGCCTGCTTTTAACTGCGTTGGGAAGAGCAGGCAGCTCTTTAGAAGCACCAACTCTTTTAGGAGCCCTGGAACAGGTGTATAAAGCAACACAGACCCAGAGGAAGACTGAACAGCACTGACAGGTTTTAATCACTGCACAGAAATACACAGATATCCTGGTGAATAAAACCAGAGAGTCAGAGGGAGAGCAGGAAAGATTTTGGAGGTAGAAAGAGAGGTTGAACAATCACTGTGGCAAAACAGTGGCTATCAATGAAGGAGAGTTACCTCTCAGATCTCTCTGTGTGGCTGCAGAACATTCCTCCTGTTGTGCTCTAGGTGGAGAAAGAACACCAAGCCTTGGGCAAGGGACTGCAGTTTTATTTGCTCATCTGCCTGAAAGCCATGATACGGCTCCAGAACCATTCTCCTCCCTCCACAGCTGATCATAAAATGCATTAAACCTTTATAACTGAGAGCACCCTCCTTGCGTCACTGAAAAGCCCCTCTGTGATCTACAGGTCACTGTGTCAGCCTAGGGAGTGAGAAATGTTGTTCAAACCCTTTTATGTCTGCACGCTGTGAGTTTAGATTTGAGACCTTGCATTTAAAAATGATCGTTCTGAATTTGCCCCCTGTTACTGCACCCACAGCCGCAACTCCCCTCCACTGCACCACTTTTCGCAGAACTAACAAATTCTTTTATTTCTTTCACTCAGCAGCTGCAACAGGGATTTTTCTGTTTGCTTGTTTTCCTTCACCCTGTATTTGGTCCCCTGGCTATGACCTTTTTACAAAATGCATAAAACATCTGGGAAAGGGGAAAAAAAAATAAAAAAGAAAGTGAAAAGAAGGATTGTTTCACACTGCAGATGCTGTGACAATCTTTATTATTTAACCTTAATTATGCACAGCACGGCCATTGGTGTGGCGTCAGCAGCACCAACGATCCCATCTGCTGTGCCTGAGCACAGCAGCACTTTGCTGAGGGTTCAGGTCTGGGAAATGTGATGCTCTCCAGCTCGATTATCCCCGAGTTTGTGTCCTCTCCCCAGAGCGTGCTCCAGTCCACCCCCTGCACTCTGTTTGACTCACGAGCTCTTCAAGAGACCTCAGGGGGAATTTTGGGCTCAGCACAGAGATGGGCTCAGCTCAGAGATGGGCTCAGCTCAGAGATGGGCTCAGCTCAGAGATGGGCTCAGCTCAGAGATGGGCTCAGCTCAGAGATGGGCTCAGCTCAGAGATGGGCTCAGCTCAGAGATGGGCTCAGCTCAGAGATGGGCTCAGCTCAGAGATGGGCTCAGCTCAGAGATGGGCTCAGCTCAGAGATGGGCTCAGCTCAGAGATGGGCTCAGCTCAGAGATGGGCTCAGCTCAGAGATGGGCTCAGCTCAGAGATGGGCTCAGCTCAGAGATGGGCTCAGCTCAGAGATGGGCTCAGCTCAGAGATGGGCTCAGCTCAGAGATGGGCTCAGCTCAGAGATGGGCTCAGCTCAGAGATGGGCTCAGCTCAGAGATGGGCTCAGCTCAGAGATGGGCTCAGCTCAGAGATGGGCTCAGCTCAGAGATGGGCTCAGCTCAGAGATGGGCTCAGCTCAGAGATGGGCTCAGCTCAGAGATGGGCTCAGCTCAGAGATGGGCTCAGCTCAGAGATGGGCTCAGCTCAGAGATGGGCTCAGCTCAGAGATGGGCTCAGCTCAGAGATGGGCTCAGCTCAGAGATGGGCTCAGCTCAGAGATGGGCTCAGCTCAGAGATGGGCTCAGCTCAGAGATGGGCTCAGCTCAGAGATGGGCTCAGCTCAGAGATGGGCTCAGCTCAGAGATGGGCTCAGCTCAGAGATGGGCTCAGCTCAGAGATGGGCTCAGCTCCGAGATGGGCTCAGCTCCGAGATGGGCTCAGCACCGAGATGGGCTCAGCACCGAGATGGGCTCAGCACCGAGATGGGCTCAGCACCGAGATGGGCTCAGCACCGAGATGGGCTCAGCACCGAGATGGGCTCAGCACCGAGATGGGCTCAGCACCGAGATGGGCTCAGCACCGAGATGGGCTCAGCACCGAGATGGGCTCAGCACCGAGATGGGCTCAGCACCGAGATGGGCTCAGCGCAGAACTGGGCTCAGCTCAGAGCCAGGCTCAGCTCAGAGACGGGCTCAGCTCAGAGCCGGGCTCAGCACTTCGCTCACCACTCTGCCGCACTAATCTTTCCTCCACTGACCTCTACCACCCTCCTGCTAATGCTCATCCTCACATGAGTGCACACAAATCCAGCAAGAGGATTTGGCAGCAGCTTAGACTAATGGTTCATTAGGGTCTTTTCTCTGCCAAGGGGTGGGTTTTTTCTTTTTTTTCCTGAGGTTCCCATCACCGAGCTACTGTAAAAATAAATTCTCCGAGTCATCAGACAGCTGCCACCCTAACAGACTCATCTGGCATCCAGGCGTGAGGGACAGGGATCATTATCCCATCAAGAGATGGCTTTTTTCTGCTCTCAGTTAGGCTGCTGGATGAACAGAGTGGGTCCCTGTGAGCCACATAAAAGCTGTGATTGTTTTGTGTTTCTCCTCAGCACGGGGAGATTTGCAGATCGTGTGGTGCTGCACAGGTACTTCTGGACCCGTGGAGGTTCAGAGAGATTCACTCCTGTGAAAGGACATGCTCCCTGGAGCAGTCTCTGGATGTGTGTGTCCAGTCACTGTAGGTTTTCTAGTTTAAAGAACCTAATCACACAGGTAGCCTGTGTACACTCAGAAGCTGGTGGAGAAGGAGTTGATTTCAGTGTCTGTAGCACCAGCAATACCTCCCACTCTCTAGCCTGAATCAAAACTAAGCCTTGCCTGTCCAACCCCTCCATCAGAGTCTCTGTTAGAGCTGCTGCTGCCTTCTTGCCCCGTCCACCACCTCTGCGAGCTAATCTGCACTGACAAACAGCTCAATTCCCAGCTCCCCACTGCACCTGAGCACTAAACAAGGACTGCAGCATCACCTGCAGTCACACAATTTTTGGAGCTTTCCTGGGTGGCTGAATGATTCATGCAGTGATGTCTGCATGCAGTGTTTAGTGCTTCCCCTCCAAGCCCCGCTCAGACAGAGGGAGGCAGACTCAAACCAGGGCTGTTCACTGCACGATCACCAAGTGGCTACAGGGTCTGCAGAATGCCTTTTACAGAGCTGCTTGTCCTGATCAGAACACTCTCTTTCCATGGTATTCTCTCTTCCAAGCTTCTTTCCTCCACACCTCCTCCTCCTGTGTGTCCTTCTCCACTACATCAGCACCACCTCCCCTGCACCAGCAGATAAAGCCATTTTTCTTTCTGGCTATTCACTCTTCTTCCTGGCTTCCCACCCCTCCCTGTATTCCACACATTCCAGTGCAAAGACTGGGTATCAACCCTCTGGAGAAGAAAATTCTATAGGGTCACCCTGCAGTGGGCTCTGTAGGGTGATCTGCTCAGTGCAGGAATGCTCATGTGGACTTGTGAAGAAATAACCCACACGTAAACAGTCAAGAGCACTGAAAGAAAAAGAAAATTACTCTATGAATTCAAAATTATAGCGAGTTGTGATTTATTTTTTAGAGAGGTCTCTATCTGAAGAGACATTTGTTTATTTATTTATATAATTTTTTGAGGTTCACACCTCAAACCAAGAATGGGCATAATTTCTCCTTCTGAAAACTAGCCAAGATTTTAATTCCTCAAGGTGTTCCATCATTTGCCATAATTATTTGCTTTAGATGAGTAAACATCAAGTCACAAAATAACCCTATGCTCTCAGACTCTGGACTGAAAATAAAAATGGGTCTGATTTCCAGAGCCAAGGGAATATTTTGTACAGCAGGATGAGGGGCCGTGGAAAGCTCAGGAGATGAGATCTGGTGGCAGGGCAGGGGAACTCTCAGCAGCAAGCTCTGTGGAGTTGCAAGAGAGATGGTTTTATTTAAAGAAAAGGACCAGGGGAATGAAAAGGGCTGAAATTGTACCTCTGCCAAGTTATTTTACAGGATGATACTCACCTGAGATCTACAGATGGGGAGAAGCATCACTGCTTAGCAGCTGTAAACTTCCAAACCTGCTCCTGGCCCCGTTCTCCTGCTCTCTGGGTGTGTGTGAAACGCTCTCTCCACATCTCCCACTCTCTGGGAGCTGCTGCACTGCTGGGAAGCAAAGAGCATCCCTCATTCCCTATGCAAATCCATTGATGAAAACATAAAATGCATTGTGCTGCTAAAACTTGCTGAGCTTGTTTGACCAAGTGCCAAGGATTAGCAGCACGTAAATTCACCATTGATTTGACTACAATGATATTATGTGCCCTAAACACTGACGGGATTTGTTCAGTGTTTAGGATGTGGGCTCTGATGTGGAAAAAAGGGATTGCTAGTAATTTTTTAAGCCTCTTTGGCTGCACCAAGGCAGACTGTTGATATTATATAAATTCTTTAGATAAAATAAATATCAGTCTTAGGATAAGGAGAGTGGATGTTTAACTTTTCCAGTGTGCAGCTGAATTGTAAAGCTGACTGTGGATTGCTGTAAACTGTAAAATGAAAATTGCCCCGTCCCTCTAAAACGGGCAAAAAGGAGAAAAATAATCTCAAAGGGCAGCAATGAAACAGAGGATTATGCCTTAAAAACGGTGAGGAGATTTCTTTGTCAGTAGAAAACTAAAAATGTCCCCTCCACGACTTGTCCTCCGTGTGGTTGTTCCCTCCCTGGCTCTGGTGCTCAGCAGCTTTGCACCCACAGTCCCTGTGGGACAAAAGCATTGTCAGCACGAGTGGGAACCACCTGGGACAAAACTCAGGGTCCAGGCTTGACCATTCATTAGGCAGGAGCTGCAGAGGCGAGGGGAGGGAGAGTTGTGGTGGTTTGTCAAGAGTCTGGGGGGCAGGGGCTGCTCCTTTATGCTGGTCTCTCTTTAAAAAGAAAGCAAGCCCAGTTTGGTTGTGGGTTTTTGTTTGTTTGTTTTTTCAAACAAACATGCAGTGACCCTCCCACTAACAGGCTTCTTTCTGGCTGTGAACTATCCCCCAAGAGTTATTTTCAAGTGTTCTTTGCTTTAATTAATCACTAACTAATCTAATTTAAAAAAAAAAAACAAAATCACCTGCCATTTCTCATGCCAGACCTCCCATTGCACGGCCCTGCAGCCCCGGCCCCAGAGAATCAAACTGCACTGATAACGTGGCCGCCCTTCCTCCCCTCGGTATAAACTTCAGCAGGATATCAACAGCATTCAGAACTCATCAGAATCACGGCTTTTCCTGCTTCCCGTGGTGTCTGATAAGGAGGAAAATGAGTCTCACTGCTGTTACAATCACCTGCTACCTCCATCAGCATCCCAGGTCTGCCGTGGTGGGAAGGTTTGAAGCTCCTGGCCATGAGGAGCAGGAAATTAGTTTTCTGAAGAAAGGGCTCTTCCCTTAAAAAGAAAGAAACAAATTCTCTGTGATAATTTCTAGGGAAAGCTTTTAGTAAGTGCTTAGCAGCCAAAACTGATAACCTGAGTGAGCCTGCCCTTTCTGCTTGACTGCTTGCATTCTGACTTCTGTGACTTCATACTGACTTCTTGCATCTTTCCCAAAGCTTGGTCTATGCAAGATTAAGAAAAACAAGGTCTTTTGTTTCTTTTCCCCACTCACCAGCTTTCTTACACATTCTGTAGTATTTTCCAACGCAGCAAGAGTGGCAGGAAGAAAACTTGTAAAAAAAATCACTGAATTATTTACTCTATATTTTGTGTCCCTCTCATGATCTTGTTTTTGTAACTCATAGATTTCTATGAAGTGGAAACAGCCTGACTGACACGCTGCAACAATTTTATCATGAAATATTGCACTAAACAGCTGACATCTAAACACAGAGGACCTTTTAAATGAGTATTGCTGTATTTTGGGGGTTGATGTGTGTATTTGAAAGGAAAAGCACTGGGATGCATTCCTGTTTTCCATGAGAGCTATCTGAAGAGTTGCATCCTCTGCAGGGTGACAGGGTTCACTTGGAAATGCAGATCAGAGCAGACTCTGCCTTTCTTGGCTCTCCTGGGGCTGCAAACACCAGCTGGGAACAGGATCCCCTGTTCTGTCAGCACTTCAGCATCTCCTACAAACCCTCCACAGTCACTGCTGACCAGTCACTGCACCAGTCACTGACCAGTCACTGCTCCACTTCAATATTTGCTTTTTTCTTCACCCTGGGCTTGCACAGAGCTTGGCAAGGGGGTTGGAGACAGCTCTGGGCTCGCCTGGAGATGGGGAGGTGGGAGTCAGTCATGCGGACAAACTGAGAGCAGCTGAACACAAGCAAGGGCTGTGCTTGATTGCTGGTGGCAGCTTTACTCAGGAACGTGGTCTGGGATTTCTTCAGTTTGTCCTGGGCAATATCCTTTACTAAACATCTCACTCACATGCTGGCAATCACACATCAGAATTTAGGAAGGGATTATTTCAAGGGCGTGCTGGACAGCAGAACATTTTGGAGGACTTTCTCAGTTTGACTCACATTCTAAACTTGCAACGTAGCCTTGGAAAGAAACTGCCTTTGATGCATTGCTCTTGGATGCGCTCATGACCATATGCATAAATTTTCTTCCATTCAATTTCCGCCAACAAATCTCACAGCATTTGCCCAGCAGGTGATAACTATGCTCAAATGTTGCGTGTCTTGTGAGGTCTGGTCTGCTGAACTGGTGCAAAATGATCACTTTCTCTTCTCATACCACATTCCCACTGGACGGGATTCATCTCACCAGCTTTGCTTGTCCAGAAGGAGATGAGAATTAGAATTGCCTCCTCAGCTCCCTCCCGAGATACAGACACTGCTGAAAGGGGCCTCATTTCCCCTTTCCTACCCACCCTGTCCCTCCCCTGACTGGACAGGCAGCATGGACAACTCATTTGAACAGGACACAGAAGTTTTAGACCATTGGAAGTCACATGTGATGCATCTCAGGAGATTGTTTTTTGTTTTGTTTTGTTTTTTTTTCCCAGAGGCATGCAGGCAATGCGAAGTCTGCATCAGAAAAAAAAAATAAAAACCCTGCAAATGAAGTTTACATTTCAATAACATATTTTTGTCCACAAAAGACAAAAATGTCTGTCCAAGACAGATGGATGTGATTAATTCTAGGGAAAGCCATGAAAATGTGGGTCCAGAAGAAAGTAAAGACATAAAACCACAACATTGGATGCTGCTTTTCAAGTATTTGAATGTGCACTAATACACATCATTTCAGATCCAATTCAGTTGAAGACATATTTCTCATTTTTCTCTAAAGAGCCAGTTCCTTTCCTCTCACTGAACACACAGAGGGCTCTGGTTCCCTGTTTGTTGCCCACTGGCACAGGTTGCCCCATCCCTGGAAATGTTCAAGGCCTGGTTGGATTTGGCTTAGAGCAACCTGGGCTCCCTCCTGGCCTCAGTAATGCAGGGAATAATCTGGGGGACACGCTGGAGGCCAGAGCTCAAGGCTTTGGCAGTTTTGTAAGGACTGAAGGATGCCCAGAGAGGATCTTGCCATTGCTCCCACCATAACCCCCGGTTTGGGAAACACAAAGAGGATCTTCCCAACGCACTTTGGGGATGGCATTCACCCCTCACCCCCTCACCTGGGGCCCAAGTGGTCTGTCAGACCCCCAAATCTCTCTCACTTCCTGTGTGAGTACAGTTCCCACAGTTACCAGCCAAATAAATAACTTTTGTGTGTTCCAGTGAGTGCTTTGGGATTTGAACTTGTTCCTGTGTCTCTCCTCTCATTTTTCCTCTTATCCTGCTTACCAGGTGATGCATTCTGCATCAGGTCACTGCTGCCAGTTGCTAAATACAGGTTAGCAGGTCTCTGGAACTGGCTGGCTGTGGAGGGATTTTTTATTTTTTTCTCTGCCAGGACAAATCTCACAGAGTTCTTGAAGAAAAATCTTGGTATTATGAGTCCTTCGCTTTTCCTAAATTTCTCAAACAAATTGACAGATTTGGTACAATTGGAATAAACGAGGGGTTAGATCTCTCTCTTGTGGTTTGTGCCTCCATGGCTTGAGGGGGATTGATCTCTTTTTGACACCTGATTTTAGAAAATCCTTCATGCCCGAGAACCAAGGCCAGACCATGGGACCTTTTCTTGCTGGAGCTACGTAAGGTGGAACCCAAGCTCTCGTCCATCTTCCTAGCAGTGTTTACTGCAGTTTCGTGTCTTTTTCTGCTCAAGTTTTTGCTTTCCATGAAGGAAAGCCTCTGTAACAGGATCTTCTGGTCCCTACAGTTCCTCCAAGGCCAAGGATTTTCCAAGACCACATGGTGCCTGGATGCCAGGTGATTCTCAGCTGAATATCACTCAGTGATAGAAATCCTCAGTGCTTTTCTCAGTTTAGCTCCTCTGGCCTGGAATGATCTGGTTTCTCCCAAAGAAGAGGGCAGGATCTCAGCCACCCTTGGTTTCTTTAGTCCCTGACAGTGTGAGAGGATGATTCAGCCCCTCATATCTGAAGTGCCTTTTGGAAGCGCCCTCTTCTCTTTATCTTTTGTTCTCTGCTGGCTGCCAAAGCTGCTGAGATGCACAAGACTCCCAGCATGGGTGCTCTGCTGCTCAGAGGCTCCTGGAACGCAATCCCTGCATCTCTGGGTGTGATGGAAATGGGGTTTCAGCTGCGGCCACAGGCTGTGAGCCCTGCTGTGGAGCTGGCCAGCCTGGCTGCCCTTTCACTGCCCAGCCACCTCAGCTCTCTGGCAGAGCCCGCGGCTCCGGCGGCGGGCACCGTGCCCATTGCCCGGCAGCCCAGGGTGCCAGATGACCCCTTAAAGGAGGCTTTAAGTGAAACAGAAATGAAAAACAGCTGTACCAGAAATGCGTGTTAAGCAGGATCTGTGCTGTGACACCATGAGATAAATGGATCTCCCACATCACTCCTAAATCAAAACAAGGACACTCTCAAGAGAAGCTTTGGGACTGATGTTACGGTCAGAGACCAAGCTTATTTTTCTTTCTTTCTTTTGCCAAAGGATTTTTTGTTAAAAGTTTTTGTTTTGTCAGACAAAAATCGATGCTCTGCATCGTTTGTTAGTTAGTCCTGCTTCCGTGCCAGTCCTGCCATGATCCCTGTGCCAGGGGCGTCAGGCCCCTCTCGAGTGGCAGAGGCACTTTGTAGCATGTTTCAAAAAAGTTTCCCCATCTTCCCCTGAATCAGACCATTTTTCCATGCTTGGAAGAAAGCTGTTTCATTTATTTGGAAGAAATATTGAGTTTCTGCTTCAAGGAGGGGCAGAAAAGAAGCAAATTAACGAAACCCAGGGTCAGGTTACAAAGACCCACGGAGCAGATCTCTTTCACAAGCATCTTTGAGATGCCCACCGGGGTGTCCTGTCCAGCCCGCTGGATTCCACAGGGGACATGCCAGCACCCCTGGGCACCCTGTGCCTCGCAGCCTGCTGCCTGGCATCATCCCTCCAGGACATCTGGCACCGATTCCAACCAGACTGTCATTTCCAGGTCAGTCTCCGCATTTCTGCTGACCACGTTGCCTCCATCATGAGATCATGTCTTTCCAGAGGAATCCTGCTAATGCCTTCATTCTGCCAGGCCGGTATAAATAGGGGGAGCTTCCCTGGGGCTGCACCACACAGTCCAGCCAAGGCATCGCCGTCTCCCCAGCAGCGGCACTGCCCCTTCTGCTCTCCCCTTGCAGCCACAGGTCTCAGCAGCAGCAGCAGCAGCAGCAGCAGCATGGACATTACCATCCAGCACCCCTGGTTCAAGCGTGCTCTGGGACCCCTCATTCCAAGCCGTTTGTTCGACCAGTTTTTTGGAGAGGGTCTCCTTGAGTATGACCTCCTGCCTTTGTTCTCGTCCACTATCAGCCCCTACTACAGGCAGTCCCTCTTCCGCAGCGTGCTGGAGTCAGGCATTTCGGAGGTAAGGGCCATTGATTTCCTCTCTTTTTCCTTCTTCTCTCCCCTTATGCCTCCAGCCACTCCTCTCCACCCACATCTCACACTGCTGGAGCCCCGTGTGAGGGGACGAGGAAGAGCCCAAACCCGCTGCCCACCCAGCCCTTCTTGGGCACAAAGGGAAACCCTCACCGGGGACAAAGCTTCCCTTCGAGGAACAGGAACCATTTTGGCTCCTTTTGAGGGCTATTTCCAACACAAGAAGGCTGGTTTTGGTGCTCTGTGCCCACCACCTGTGTAGTGAAGATGAGCAAGGCTGCTCCCAGAGTAAGGGCCTGTGAGGGCAGCTCTCCGTGGGAGAGGACCCTGGCAGGTGGGAGCTTTTTCCACTTTCTCCACCTTGGGAGCTCGGTGGTTTTAGCAATCCCTCACTGAAGGACCCTGGAGCAATTTTCTGAAGGGAACTGTAGGGAAATGTGTGGCTGTGGGGGCTGTGAGCCGAAATTCAGGCACAGGGCTTTCTGCCCTCTCTTACTGCTTTCCTCCCAGAGCTACGACCACAACAAAACCATAAATCCCCGAAAGGACAGAACACGTGCTGCCAGAGAGTCTTACACTGGTTCCCATCCCCTCTCTGTGCCTGGTGCGTGTGGCAGATCACTGAGTGCTAAAGGGTCCCTGGCACAAGAATAGCAGCAGGGAGTAACACCTCTCCCCAGAGCTGCAGCCAAGGTGCTCCATGGCCTCCTGGTCACCCTGACACCTCCCACAGCCTCTCAATGTCCCTGGGTCCCTACCATGGGAGGAAGACCCCTGCTGAGGCCCATAGTCACAGAAGGACAAAGTGCCAGACCACTTTTTGGCCTTTAATCTGTGGTGGTGTTGGCTCTGCCTCCACACTCAGAGCTTGGGCCTCACTGTGTGATGATGCTCACTCGGGCCTCACTGTGTGTGTGACAATGTTCAGTTGGGCCTCACTGTGTGACAGTGCTCTCTTGCCCTCACTTGTGTGCAACAATGTTCACTCAGGCCTCACTGTGTGTGTGACAATGCTCGTTTCAGGTGAGGTCTGATCGGGACAAGTTCACAATCATGCTGGATGTAAAACACTTCTCTCCCGAAGACTTGAGTGTGAAGATTATTGATGACTTTGTGGAAATCCACGGCAAGCACAGTGAAAGGCAGGTAAGTGGAAGTGACAGTGATGGTGGAGCAACCAGGGAGTCCAGCTCCCTTTTCCTTATTTACAACAGTTCTCAGCTGAAGGAAAAAAAAAAAAGAGTATATGAGAAGAAGGAGTTAATTATGAATTGTCATTATTGGCATGGCCTCTTCCCATAGAGCCCCCACCTGATATCTGACAATAACAAGCTAATCCACCCCCCTTTTGTTTATTTTCAATCATCATCTTCCATAACCGTCAGATGACGATGTCCATTGTTCACTAATAACACTGGGCCAGACACAGAACATCATCTGGCACTGCTGAAGCATGGCTGAGTTTTCATAAGCCAGAATCCTTAGTGAAAACAGAGTTTTCATATGCCAATCTGGGAGAGAAAAGCAAGAGCAAACAAAGCAAAAGAAAACCAACCAAGTGCCTCAGGCTTGGAAACTTTTAACACGGATGTCATGGAAATATCTGGGGGGGTCGAAAAGTGAATTATACCAGCAGGGGTTTAATTCTTCTCATACACATTTTTGGCCAGACAAACCTCTAGCCTGGAAACAGTATGTATTTTTTAATATAGTTATTATTCTCATGGCCAACTTTAAAAAAATAATAATTGCATTTCTCATTCCTTTGGCCAAAAAAAAGAAGGGGGCCAGGATTGTGTCCTCTGGCTGACACAGCATTGCAGCCTGGTAAATAAATACATGGGTGGACACGTCCGCCTTGCTTTTACCTTCCCAGGCCTCCTAACTTTGTCTCCAAGCATCCTTTGAAATCAGAGGTCCAGATCAAATCCCAGCCTGGGATCAAACCTATGGCCAAAACCACTCCCTGCTGCTCTGCTCAGCTCTTGCAGCTTCACGGGTGTCTCGAGGGACACCTGCCCCTACAAACCTGTGAAGTTAAACCCAGCAGCGGTGTGCTCGGTGTGCTCAGTGTGCAGAGTGTCACAAAAAGCCAGGCTGACTGTGCATCTCCTGCTCCAAGGGAGCCGCACAAAGCGAGGTACAGTGCGGTGCCAGAGGGTTTCTGACACGCCTTGCCCTCCTTTCCCCACTGCCTCTCAGGACGACCACGGCTACATCTCCCGGGAGTTCCACCGCCGGTACCGCCTGCCCGCCAACGTGGACCAGGCCGCCATCACCTGCTCGCTGTCCAACGATGGCATGCTGACCTTCTCGGGCCCCAAGGTCCCCTCCAACATGGACGCCGGCCACAGCGAGCGGCCCATCCCCGTGTCCCGGGAGGAGAAGCCCACCTCCGCGCCCTCCTCCTAAACCCGCCGGCCGCCGCGCTGTGCGGGCTGCCACCGCCTGCAGGGCCCGCTCCCAGAGCCTTTGCGTAGATATCACTGAATATCTGGAGGGGTTTCTTCTTCTGTTGGTTCCTCCCCCACTTTGTTTCCTCCTTTTTTTTGTTTTCTTTTTTTTCGTTTTCCCCCTTTTCCCTTGGATGGAACGAGGGGCTGGGTGAGCGGCTGGTGGACTGGGAAGCTTAAACCTCGTGGGGATGGCATGGGTGGCAACGCTGCCATGCTGCTGCGCTTGCTGAAAGGGTCTTTGTCCGGTGCTGTAGCCCGTATCCACCACCAGGCAGGAAGGAGTGCACGAGCAACGCTGGCTCCTGGTGCACCAAGCCTTGAGGCGAGGCTTGGAGCAGGGGAAAAGCCCTGCAGAGTTGCTGTACCCCACTCAGAGTCAAACTGGTTACTCTCAAACAGCAACAGAGCCAAGCCCCACACTCCAGACCCTGCGTCTGTGTGACGAACCTGCCATGAGTTCCTTGCATCTGCAGGAGAAATAATAACAACATTAATAATTAATAATAATATCTCACCTTCGGGGGGTTGCAACGTGTATTTTTATTTTTTCAGCAAAGTGTTTAAGTGTCTCTGTTCACACCTCTGCCCTGTCATTTCCCTTTGGGACAACTGACAGGAGGACAAGCACGTCTTTGTAGGCCCTCGGGGGGGAGAGAGGGGGGCTCAGTGCTGTGCAGAGGCTTCTCTTCCCCAGCAGCTCTCCCCAGCCTGTGCGTGCCACACCGTCTCCCTTGCTCTCTCCCTGTAACTCTAGGGTAGCTCCACCTCTCCCACTGGTATCTGGCGCTCAAACCTGAGGACGTGGTCTGTGGCGGTCAATAAAGTGATATAGGAAACACGCAACCGGCCTTGGGGGTTTCATTTCTTCCTTTGTGAGGCTTCTGACGGTCACTGTGGTGTCCAACACCACTTGGAGGATGTGCTTTCCACTGCTGGAAGTGGGTTTTGTGAGGATGACTTGCCCTTTCTTTTGTGTTCCGCTATCCCTCATTCAAACAAAACCAAAAGGATCAGAGAAAGAACAAAGTTCAGCAGCCTGACCACCACACCATTCCCTCAGATCATTGGGTCAGTACAAACAGCAGTTCAAGCCTCATGCCCGTGGAACCACGTGATGGATTTAATCTGAAATTCATGGTTAAAGCTGTTTGGTGGCAGGGTGGGTGGGGTGGAGGTACGAGCTCTCCCTGCAGTTGCCACACGTGAAATCCACAGCTCCAGTGTCAGTGTATACAGGAATACCCAAGACTAAAGGTTTCAGCACTCATGCTCTACTCAAATAGCTGTTCACACAGATGGGTGTCCAGGGTGTTCAGGAAAGGCCCCCACATCCCCATAATTCACCACGTAGGTACAATAATCTCAGACAGTTTTTGCTCTGCCAAAAGATGAGCCCACCAACCTCCTCCTCTTCAATGCTGATTAGCTGTGAAAAACTGAGGAAATAAATGCAGCTGTTTGTTGGTTGTTTTTTTTTTTTTTTCCCTCACGGCGTGGGCTTAAATATTAATATGAGCCATAAACACAGAAGCTCTGAGACTATTTAAATTTAAAAGCCACTTATTTCTGCCATATCTAGGCCAAAACTCAGGGCGGGTTGGGAGTTAAGGGGCAGAGGCACTGCCTCTTATCCAGAGAAAGTGAGTGTGCTCCAGAGCTCATCCCAGTCCCCTGCCTGCATTCCCTAGGGGATCATTTCTGGGACCAGCATCACAGCCCCTGTGGCAGAGGCTGGGAGTGGGACAAGGCTGCAGGAGGGGCAAAGTGCTGCACTGCTGCAGGAGAGAGCAGGCAGAGGAGGGAGATTTCAGTCTGGTAATTAGAAAGCAATAAATCCCCTCAGCGTCTGACACTCTTTTAAACCAATTTTTTACTGAGATTAATTACTGGGCAATCTCAGAGCTTTCTACCACAAACTGTGCAGCCCCGTTGTGTTTGCATCTCTGGGGGAAAGGCGTGAATGAGTGCACTTTGGGAAAGGGCAGTTTCGTTCCAGGAGGGAGCTGTAGCTGCAGGCATGGAAAGGGCATTTTAACTGAAGCTGCCTCATTTCTTTGCCTGGTGCTAACAGGTCCCCAGCCTCTGCTGCTTTCCCTGCACATGCATCTTCTTGCCAGAGCCTCGGTACCTCCCTGCCGTGTGCAGCTCTCTCCTCCCTGACAGAAACCCAACAAAGCCAGGAGGAAAAAAAAAAATCAAATCATAGACATTTGACCCCCCATTCAAACCTCTCAGAGGTGTAAAAATAGGGAAACATATTTTGAGCGTGATCTGTGTGCAGATGTGACCTGCAGGTGCCTGAGCAGCCTGTGTGTCTGTCAGGGCCATGAAATGACATTTGAGCCATTTGTGTCCCCTTTTTATGCCTGGCTGGCACAAAGTGAGAGTTTTGATGGGAAATGATGACAGGAAATCAGGGCAGGTTTGAGGCAAGCTGAGAGCCACGCAGAGGGGGCAGCAGCTCAGGACCCACGCTGCCCCTCACTTTTGGGGACACCAGACCATGACTGTCTCCCTGCTCTGAGAGGGGATGATTTTAAAGCCTTTTGCAATCCATACGCTAATTAAAACCATAAGCAGCTCTGAAAGCCTCTGTGCAAGGACATTGGGGTGTCTGCTGGTGTTTTGTGTGGGACAGGGAACGTGTCACTGGAGGCTCCCCAGCCTGTCCCCAAACCCAGAGCCCCTCTGACCCCAAAAGGCTCATCCACTTGCAGAACAGCTTGAGCACTGCCACTAATGCCTGTGTGTTACTCAAAATATTTCACTGTTTTCACTCAGAAGTCTTCCCAGTCACATCTGTCCAGGATACTCCTCCTCTTCCTCCTCTTCTCTGCAAAAATTCTTGTTTCCCTTTCCTGAGATTAATCACCATTTGAAGAAATTCTTGTTATTGATAACCTATGGTGGTTTCAGGAAGGAGCTCTTCACCACAACTTTCTCTGCAAATTCACCTGTTGATAAGGCGTTGATAACACTCTTTAAGGATTAACAAAATTTCCTGGAAGGTTTTTTGGTTGTGAATCAGTCGATAGTTTTACGAGGGAGGGAAAGGCAGCAAAGGACCCTGCCCACAGGGAACTTTCAAAGTGTCTGGGCAGTTTGTGAAGCGTGGCCTTTAACCAGGGGCTTCTGCTTAGGGTGAGTATTCATCCTTTTTGCAGTGTGTTTTTATTAACTAACTAACTAACTAACTAACTAACTAACTAACTAACTAATTAATTAATTAATTAATTATCTGCTCTCCATTTCCACCCAGACTCATAATCTTTCTTCCCTACAAAAAGCAAAGCAGAAATGGCTTTAGCTTCTCCTCCAGAGGAATTATGGGAGGGACCTCAGGAGGATGCAGCAGATGGTGGTCCAGGGACACGCAGCCTCCTCCAAGTAATGCCCCTCCTTCCCACGGGCCCCAGTGACTCAGTGTGGGTGGCAGTGACTTGGGCGAAAGCAGCAGCAGCTCCTGGTGCTGCACCTGCCCCCTCCCCTCCTTGGCACTGCCCTCTGTCAGGATCCTGCTTCCTCCAGGAAAAATCCAGGAGCACAAACTGGCAGGATCCAGCCTGCAGGCCACCAGCCAGGAAGCTGTCCCTGAGCATTTGGGCCAGAGCTCCTGGCTTGTCACCCTTCTTGGCAGGGGGACAAGGAGGCTTCTCCTGATCCTGCCCTGGAGAAGGCACCCAGCGCTCACACAGCCCTCTCTGCAATGAGCGGGCAGTGAAGGGATGCTGCATCCTCCCCACGCTGATCCTTTATTTTGGAATGCTGTCCCCTGGCTCCTGGCAGAAGTTCAGCCCTGGAGCAGGGAGGGATTGACTGGCAAGGCCGTGTCCCCACGGGGTGGCAGTCTTTCCTGTGCTCTGGCACTCTCAAGGGCCCACTTCTCACCAGGTTTCAACATCTCCCCAGGGCACAAGGCAAGCAGGCACACGGACCCAGCCAGAGCTGCACAACTCTGGCATTGCTTGGTTTCTGATTGATTTACAAGTTAGCCAGTGCTACATAAAAACTGGGAGTAGCCTGAAAGTTTACCAGCATTTTTCATCCAAAGCAAATTCTGCTACGTGCAATCTCTATAACCTCTCATCTCCTTGGCATCATCATCAGGATCTGGGCTCTGCCACACGGGTCTCTAAATCTGGAACTAAAATAGCAGTAGCTGCCTCTGTTGTAAA
>VXBU01003344.1:1170336-1185485 GCA_013400315.1 Bombycilla garrulus | reverse complement strand
AAAGGCTGCAAACACATAGAAAAACCCCTCAGTATTCTCTCAAAAGAACACTGGGCACATCTCTGCAGTTTATTGCTGCAGTGTTGGGCACTAAATGTGGGAGATGCAGCCAGAGGAGATTGTAATGACATGGGCTCTGCCCTCCCTGACTTGTACTTTGTCCCTCTGGTGTGACCTCTTGTCAGGACTGGCTTGGAAAAGCATCAGCTGAAATGAGGAGAGCAGGTCCCTGCCGTGTCCTTCATTTCCCAGCTCCTGCTCTGCCTGTGGTGCTTTTCCAGGGGGAAATGCAGTCAGGGTCCATCCAGACCCCACAGAACAGGCTGGAGCCTGGTTACATGGCTGCTGCTTCACTTGCAATTAACCGGCCCTTTTAATGAAAAATGGGAGCTTGGGACAGGCACAGATGTTCGTGGCGTTTCTGAGGGAGCAGCACAAGTGGAATAAAAATGAAATCTCAGTCAGAGAGGCTGAGGCAAGATGACGGAGTGACGCAAGCCGGCCAAAGCTCAGGAGACTTGTCTCTGCCTCAAAGTTCATCCTGCAGCTGACTCGCAGAGATCTAGCACACAGCTGAGGGCCCTGAACTCCTCTGAGAGAGAGAATTGTCTGTCTGCTTGGGGAGGACGAGACTCATCTGCCCCGGGGTGCAGGCAGAGGCTGATCCACAAGGCCCTGGAGCCTCCTTGAAGCACTCCTTGCTTCCAGAGAGGGCTGGGCTGTCTCGCAGGAGCTGTTGGGACGGCTGAGGCTCGCTCTGTGTGAGGGTGCACAGGTGGGGAGGCCGTGCATGGGCTGGGCTCAGCACATGAGCTCTCCAGGGGCTTGTGCACAGTGTGGCATTGCCTGGTGTGTCCCAGGGGAAACAGCAGCTCAGCAGGCAGCAGGAGAAAGGGAATTTCCGTGATTTGCTTGTGGTGCTTTCTCTGTTAAAATGTCATAGCTGGTCGATCATGACATTACCCCCGATCAGGGGGGAAGGAGCATTGCTTAATTCAGAGTCTGCTCTGCCTTCAGGCCATCACTGAGGGTCTGCAAACTTGTGTATTTCAGCGCACTCAAAACCTGTGGTATCCAACACAGCATTTGCACACGAACAGTTTTATTTCCTTGGCGCCTCAAACGCTGTGCTCAGAGACGCTGGCACCCGAGGATTTTTACATTCTCATCCAAGTATTCCTGCGTTATTCCAAAGAATCCGTTCTGGTCTCGAGTCTCGCTGCCTTCCCGATGCTCTCCTGCCCTGCCCGGCCAGCAGGATGCGGGACCGGCTCCGCTCCGCTCCCGGGAGGTGGCAGCAGCCCCTCGCCGGTGGGACCGAGCATCCTCCGGCTTGGAAGGGAGCACACGAGTGGAAGGTCACACTCGTTATTTGCCGAGCATCCTCCAGAGAATATTGGGGTTTCATTTTTTCTCTCTCTCTTTTTTTTTTTCCCCCCTCCCCGACCCCCAACAATAATGATTTCAGTTTTCTTTTTTCTCCCTTTTCTTTGGCAAGGGGCTCAGAGGGAGCAGAGCAGCACCATTGTCCGTGCTGTCTCCATTTTCCACCCACTCAGGCTGATGTCAGCCCCTCGCTGCAGGATTTAATGCATCACTGTCTGCCTTCCACACTGCTTATTCCAACAACTTTTTGTTTCCCCTTTTTTCCCATCTGCTGGGGAAATCTCAGAGCCAAAGCCTGGCTCCCACCTCTGATGCCCTTTTCCTCCCCGCTGAGCTGTGGTGGAGGATGGGACATACAGGATCACCCTGCCACTGAATCACCAGAGTGGAAACAAGGGGGACTCCAGGGGAATAAACCCTCCCAAAGTGTTTTGCAGGCTACTGAGGGTCAAAGAGATCCCTTTTATTCCCCCTTTGTCCCTTGCATGAGCCCAGGACACTTGGCTGAGTTGCACGTTTGGCTCTGATGATGTTGATATTGAGATAACTCAGAGCCCAGAGCTGAGCTGTAAAGGCCTTGGAAGGTCTGCTTCATAGTTCTCAGTGCTGACTAAGGAAGGTCTGGGGTTTAATTTCCTGCTATGTTTTTGTTGTTATTGTTGTTTGTTTTTACTTAAAGGGAGCTATTTGGAATGTCTAGCCTTGTCTCCGCTGGTTTTGCTGGAAGGCTCCTCAGGCTTTTCGGAGGATTTGCATGCTGAACTCTCTCACACTGTAAACAAAGTGTGTCAAATCCCTCCCAAGGATGCTGATTTTCCAAAGCATTCTTTAAGAGCCTGACCTTTCTTCTCCAATAATTTATGAACTACTTCCAAACCCTCCACAAAACAACAATGCAAAAAGCCTGACTTATTTATGTGCTACAGCAGGCCATAGGGGTAAGAAAAGCTATACATAGCTTGTCTCAGTCTCTGGATATGTCATTATTTCCCCTGTGAGGTTCATGACACCAGGATCTATGACCCTGTCCGTGGGGCTGAAACCAGGGAGCCCAACAGGCTCATTCAGCCCCTGTAGCAATCTGGGTTCCCCTGGGATGATTTCTGCTGCTCGTTGATTTTCAACCTGCCAGCTCAAAGTCTCACCTGAATTTCATGCAAAACAAACGCCCTGCCACATCAGCACAGGGAAAGTGGAACACAGTGAACTTAATTAGCAGTGGCAGGGTGGTTCAGCAGAGTCTGGGGAAGGGTTTTGTAGAGCTATCATTCACAATTTTTTTGCTGGGCTGTAGTTTCTCCAGCACAGAGCTGACTTGCAAGCCTGCCAGGCTGGCTTTTCTCTTCCAGGCACTGCTAATGCCCTATCATTTTATCTCCCTATCATTCCAGCCTAATAAAAAAGGCAGCACAGAGTAAGAGGGATGAAGACTGGGATGCGTGGAAGGCTCAAACAAGAAATGGTATCAGTGGGTGAGCTGGAGAAGCTGGCTATGAAAATATTTCAATGTCCCTTGGAAAAAAGCAGCCCAGCCACACTCCACCTCTCCTGGGGGGCTGGCAGATAACTCAGAGATAAAGTCTCCAGCTAAAACATTATGTACAGATCAACTCCTTTATGCTTCAACAACACAAACTTAAAAAAAATCCAGAACAAAACACAGATGGGAGGCTATAGATGTATTTTTCTCCTTTGATAAGATGAAGTGCAGGAGCCACCGTAGCACCTGAAATGCTTGTAAATACTCCCCAGTGGAGTGCAGCAGAATTCAGCTGTGGTACCAGTGCAGCTGGACTGTCCTGCTCTCCCACCAGCTGATGCTCAGAGTCAGCCACTGACGGGGACTGAACTGGCATTTGAGCTTCTCATTCACATTTGTGCCTGGCAGACTGCAGAGGGTTGCCTCACCTGTGATTTCCACGTTTGGGTCATTAACCAAGCAGCTGAAAATCCATTAATTAATCCAAGAGATTAAAAATCCCCCCCAAGAAAACAAAATAAAAACAACTAACCAACCAAAAAAGTAATCAAAATAAGACTGAAGAGTCTGGCAGAATTTTACCTGCATGTTTTGGCATAAGATGGCATAAATGGAAGGAAAAACTCATACCCACAGCACTTGTGATTTCATTTGGTCAGACTTTTTATTGCCAGCCCTTGCAGGAGGGGTTTGCAGCAGGGGTGACAGGAATCACTGAGGTGAGCAGTCACTGTGCCAAAATAAAACCCTCTCCCTGTGAGCACCACAGCACTTGGGTCAGAGAGAAGTTTCTCACCACGTGCTTGCACCACAGGATAAAGTCCCCCAATAAATCAGATGTGAACTCACGTTTCTCAGGCCTCTGAGGTGAAATGCTCTCTTTGCCTTGGAACAGAACCAGACATTGAGGTCTCTGGCACATTTTGCTGCAGCTGCAATGTCTCAGGACGCAGCCGGGTCAAAGGGTCGTAGACAGAGGGAATATTTTTCATTATATCCACTAGCACAGCTGGAAAAATTAGAGGAGATTTTGAGCTCTGAAGCCAATGTACAAGTCAGTGAGGACTCTGTGAGATGAGCCTTGGCCGTGGTTGTTATGGCAGGTTTGACATTACCCCCTTCCACTGCTGGGGCTTGGTCTGCAGGGGAGGACAGTGGCAGCAGCCACATTTACATTTCCCAGACTTTCTGCCAACATTTTCCTGCTTGATGCCTGTGCTGCAGCCCTTCCATGGCAGCAGAGTTGGGAGACCATGCAATAGCAGCAGAAATCTGGTTTAACCTCTTCTCTGATACAGTGATTTCTCTGATAAACCTTAAACAAAGGAAGTCTGGACATTACAGAGGGGTAAAGAGGTGGGTAGGATACAGTTAAACTGTTATTCCTTCTTGTTATAAGCATGAAAATTTGGTGTAATTCTTTATGTTAAAAAGTGCACTGCGGACATGCAGAATACAGAAACCTGGCAGAAAACTCTTTTAGGCTGTGGGATTGCTTTAGGACTGGATGCTCTGGGTGCAAAAGCTGCTTGGGTGGCTCTGGCAGACAGATTACAGCTCAGGTGGCTGCATGGGCCCTGCACAGACAGGGTTGGGACAGGGAATGGCAATTATTGAGCCCCTTGATAGCGGGGACCAAAGTTTAAACGTGACAAGATTTAAGAAAACAGAGGAGGGGCAGAAGAGGAGGTACATGAGGAGGGAACATTTGCAAGAGCAAGGACAAGGGACAGTGGCTTCAAACTGAAAGAGAGTAGGTTTAGGGCAGATATTAAGAATAAATTCTCCCCTGTGAGGGTGGGGAGGCCCTGGCATAGGTTGCCCAGAGAATCTGTGGATGCCCCATCCCTGGAAGTGTCCAAGGCCAGCTTGGCCAGGGCTTGGAGCAACCTGGGACAGTGGAGGGCGTCCCTGCCAACGGGAGGGGGTTGGAATGACATGTTCATTAAATTCCCTTTCAAACCATGCCAGGATTCTGTGATAAGCAACCACAGGACACCAGCACTGACATCAGCTGGGAATACTCAAGGGGTGAGGCCTGTGTGCCAGGATCTGTGCCTGGAGGAGGCTTTTGTGGTATTTTGGGCCTGGTAGGTGGATGCCCTGGGAAAAAGTGTGGGTGTTCTTACTCTTGCTAGAACTCCTTGGCAGCATCTGCTCACAGAGGATGGACAAAATTCAGACATGTCCTGCTGTGGAGAAAAATCTCCTGGGGAAAGTCCCTGTAGCCAGAAAGCCAAAGACTCCTTGGGAAATCCCCAGACTACCCCACATGAGGTGGTGGAGAAGAGGCCTGGAGGGAGGAGATGAAGTTGTGCATAGGTGGAAACCCCCCTGCCCACCCCAAAGGGAGGGTCCAGGGCTTGGCTTTGGGCTGGGGGCACAGTGACACTGCCTGGGCCTGCGGGGAGAACCTGAAGAGAGGCAAACACAGCCACTTTTTTGGTTGGTTGATTGGGTTTTGTTGTAATTATGAGTTATGGTGCTCCACAGCAAAGCACCAACTTTCCCTGCTCCAGAGAAACTCAGAGGGTTTTGTTTCTGGGTTCCCTTTGAATCTATGTCCCTTCTGACCGGTGTCTTTCCCCTAAAGGCCACTGCCTGGCCGGCCCTGGCACTACCCTGCACCCAAAGTGACTCCAGCTCTCACTCTGTGCCTCCTCCCTTCTGCCTCCAGCAGCTCCTGCTCACCTGTGGGATTAATTCCTGATGTTGCACCCCGGGGCGGCTGCTCAGGCAGGGGAATTTGCAGCAGTGCTTTCCAGAAGAGTCGGTTCTGAGCTGGAGAGGCAGGCAGTGAGCAGTGTGTGCAAAGGAAGGGGCTGATCTCCGTGCGGTGGGAATGCCGAAGCAGTAATAGAATCATAGACTCACAGAGTGGTTTGGGTTGAAAAGCACCCTAAAGAGCATCTATTTCCCACCAAGGGCCAGACTGCTGACATTAATCACGCTGTCACTTCACCCCTGGTCGTACGGCCACGGTGACACCACCATGCCGGGAGCACTGTGGGGACCAGCAGGCACCAGCAGTTCAGCTGAGCCTTGCAAAATGCCAGAACTCCACACAGAGCTTCCCCTTTCCAGCTAAAATCACAGCTGAAAATAACCCTCCCTTCCCAAAGGATGGCCCTGTTTGAGCCCTCACTGTGCCCACGGTGCGTGACAAGGGGTTGTTTATTGCCAGTATGCTGAGAATAGGATTTTACAAGGAGAGGGAGGGTGACAAAGCCTATTCCCAGCAAGCTGGGACATTTGGACACCTGTTACTGAGTCAACCAATGCACTCACATGCATCAGAGATGTACGGAGTCATCAAGGTCTCCTACAACACTTCAGAGCCCACGAGTTTTCCAGCTGCCACCAACACGCTGGTTGGTGTCCGGGGCTCCCCTTGGACCCTAACTGCACATTTATTTTGCTTGCAGTTGGATCTGGCTTGGCAACAAAACTCCCCCAGCAGTTACGTGAGTTTCCCTTCACTTTCTTAAGAATCAAAGCCCCAGGCAAAAACCAGAGAGCTGCACACCACTGGAACAGGTAACGTGGAGCTGCTGACCTGAGGGACTGCCTGCTGCACCCCATCCAGTCCCCTCCCATCATGAACAGCAACTTGAAAGCCTGTCCTGCCCAGCACAGCTCACAGAACATTTTCTTCCCAAGCCTCAGTGCACTCTAGAATGCAAAGCACTTCCTGACCACCTTTGGGCCAGCTTAGATCAATAGGGTGAAAGATCAAAAGACCCAAACTCAGCTGCTCCAGGTCAGCTAAAGGGCCCTGCCAGCGCCCCAGCAGGAGAGGGATGCTTGGAGGTGAAAATGCGGGGAGCAGTCTGCAGAGGAATAATCCTGCTTTCAGCTTGCTCATGCTTTTAGGAAGATTGGAGGAAGTGTGGGGAAGCTCAAACTTGCATGCAGTGGGCAGGTAAGAAAGGATTTGGATCAAGCTGTGGTTGGCAAGCCCCACCATCCATGCATTTCCCACCCCTATTAATTACTCTTCCTTGGGTTGCAAGGATGGGATTCAGCTCTCCAGATCTGAAGGCCTAGGCTACACACCTCAGGCTGAGCTCTCTGTCCTTTTCTCCCTGGGCAGGCAGTGGAATGGAGGAGCTGCTCCATGGACACACTCCAGCTAACCCATTCTTAGCCATCTCCACCAGGAAGGGAGGTGTTCTACCAGGATGGGCTCTGTCCTTGGGCCAGGGAGCTCAGGAGGAGATAATTAATTACATCTGAGTGGATAAATCTTATCCAAAGCACCCACCTGGTAAACTCTTCTGGGTTCAGAAGACCTGCTGGATGGCTTTGCTCCTCATCTGAGGGCCTTGAAAGCTTCCTTGTGGATTGGGTGAGTGCCAGGCTGTCCCTATTGGCAGCATCCTGGAGCTCAGATGAAAGGTGTGCACAAGCACAGGCCCAAGTGGTGGCAGAGGAAATTGTGATAGAAGTGTGAAGATTGCTACAAAAGGAGAATAAATGGGAATATTGGTATGTAAAACTCCCAAAGGAGTAGCTGGCAGGAGGGGGACAGGAGGGATGGCAGTTGGTGGCACCTGGACTGGCAGGTCTTTGAGAAACACAACTGGGGACAGCTCCATAAAACACCCAGATCAGGAGACAGAGAACTCAGGAGACAAAATCCTGATGACTCACAGGGAAGTGTGGCAGGATGGAGAGACTCACCAGCACCTGATGAGTGAAAAACACCATCTCTGAACCTGGACAGTGCCACTCACAGACCTGGTGAGGACTGGGCAGCCAGTGCTCCTGGTCCTCTGTGCCAGCACAAGGAATCACGGCCAGATCAGGTGGATACAAACTCCTCAGTGGCTGGGGTTGTGTGACTATGACAGTGTGAGGGAGTGACTTTCATTTTGTTTAGAAATAAATCATTCCCCTCCGCTTCTCAGGTCTGGCATTGACCTTTACTGCATTTTTATTCATATGGCAGCATTGTTTCCTACAGCAGAAAAACAAGTCTTGACTTGGAAATGGGTTTGGACAGTCTCTGGTCCTGGAAGGGTCTTAAGGCATCCTGGATTTGTACTTACAATGCCCCTGTGGTTTTAAGCTCCACCAGAGTCTAAGGTTACCCTGAACTTCCCAAGTGAAAGGCATTGGCTCAGGCTTGCTTGAGACTTGGCCTTTGCTTTTCTGACAGCTCCGAGAATCCCTAAAACCCTTCAGCTTTGGCTCACTGCTTTCACAGGCTCCTGATGAAGCACAAGAAATTCGCTGCTGCTTTGATCCCAGACTGCTCTGTGCTGGAAGGGACCCACAGGAATGATCACAGCCCAGCTCCTGGCTCTGCATGGGACAGCCCCAAGGATCCCACCAGTGCCTGAGAGCGTTTTCCAAACGTGTGCCCAGCCAGGTGTGCCAGTGCAATGTTGGCAATGGTGGATCTGGAACCCTTGTGCCACTGAGCAGCCCTTTGGCCTGTGATTCCCATCCCCACGGACTCTGGGCTTCCCCTTTCTTCTTGAATCTATTTTTCCTGGAAGTTTAAAGCAGAGATTCCCATAGGAAAGGTGCCTTCCCTCTTTGGTCTGAGGCTGGCTCAGCATTTTCTGAGTGATGACCTGGAGACAAACTCCTGGGAAACCAGGACAGAGCCAGGGGGCAATATGGGTGAGATTGCCAGGGTGTTTGCACATTGGGATAAACAAGCCCATGGAATGTATGCTCAGGGTGTATCCCAAGGCTGGAACACACACTTCAGTGTCTGCTAAAATCCTGCCCTGTTCAGCTGCACACCTTTATCATTACAGTGCTGCCATATTTCAGAAATGCTTCTCCACGTGGGGTTATGTAGGAACTCCAAATTTCCTGGGATCCCCCAAGAATTTCTTAATTTTTAATACACCTTAGAAGGGGAGAAAAGGATCAAACCTAGACCAGCTGAACCAATGAGGCATTCAGCTAAACACAGCCTTTTTGTGCAAAGGCCAGGCACAGAAATGGCTTTGCAAAAATCTTCCTGAATGCAAATTGAAGTAGTTTGCAGACTTTGGTTCTTGACTTTTCACTTTTTGTGGTTTAGCTCCAGCTGGCAAATGAGCCCAACAGAGCCCCACACGGCCCCACACCAGCCACTGTGCAGAAAATTAACTCTACCCCAGCCAAAACCAGCACATCACCTCACCTGCCACATGGCGCAAGGATCAAAGACTTCTGGCACATCCCAGCCATTCCTGGAGACAGACTTAAAAGGAAATTAATCTCGGTTCTTCAAAGCCTGAAAGGCAGAGAGACATTTGATCAGAGCTGTATTCTGCCAAGATCCAGAAGGAGGCAGGTGCATGCTTTGGCTCTCTTGCAGATGTGGGGGAACATTGTGGGTTTGTTCTTCCCACAGAGGCCAGCGAGACCTCTGGAGATGTTGCTTTAATTCCCTCAAATGGCTTTGGCAGACAGTGGCCAAATGGCTCAAAACGAGGGGCCTCCCAGAAATGAGGCAGGACGCCATCCCTGGGGGCAGCCTGAATGTGGCAAAGAATCAAGAGATAAGTGGGGAGGAGAAATGTGGGTTGGACTGGGAGCTTTAGAGGAGACCAGAGGCACAGCGTGGACTTGGCTGTGCTTGTACACACCAGGGAAGGATCTGTGTCAGTATTGAAACAGGAATTGCTGCTCTGACAAGACATTACCACATGGACTGTGGAGGAGTGAGCCTGAATACTGTAACAGGCTTGGAAGGTTTATTCCCAGTCCTGCAGATGTGGGACTGCTGACACAACCTAGAATTGGTACCTCTTTTGGAAAATTACCATTATGAGAAGACTCATTAGGGATAATATTCTCATTTCCTTTCTGGCAGCAAGTCTGCCAGCTAAAATAGACAGTAGGATGCTTTTCAGTGATAGGGAAAGATATACCCTTGTATTTTAATTTAAAAGGATAAAATATTTTCCTTTTTTTTAAAAGCAAGACAAGTAATTTATCTGCATTGTGGCTTTGGCACAGGCAGGATTTTAGTTACTGAGTTTCCACAGGGCAGCCTTAGGTCTTGGTGGGAGTCTCCCAGTGGACAGGCTGAAGGTTTTGTTTCTGCTTTGAGCTGTGATCTGCAGTTTCAGGTGTAGGTACCAACCCTGGGGTGCCTCACACATGACTCTAAAGGCTCAGTAACCCTGAGGAGAGAATCACATGAGTCTAGGTCAAGTTTAGGAAATCTCTCTGGTTCTTAGGAAGGTCCCTTGGGTCAGCTCTGAAGGTGCAGAACTTTCTGGCTGAGGCAGAGTGAAATGTGCCAAGTCCCAGTGCCCACTGCCTGTGCTTTGTGCAGCCTTGAGTGCTGCAGCTCATCTGAAAATGAGGATGTTTCCTTCTCCATGGTGTAACCCAGCTTTGCCAACGGGATTCTGGAGAGACTTTAGAGGACTAAAGCTTCTCCCTTGGCCAGCAATCCCTTGTGCCTGGCTTGGGCCCAGGACAACCCTTTTCTTGTCCCAGTTAGAAAATCGCCTTGCCCTGAGGGCAGAGATGTTTCCATCGCTGCTGCGGTGCCCTGAGAGCACACACAATGAGATAACATTGTGTTCACATCAAAAAATCCCCTAATTCCTGGTACTGCAAATCTGTCACAACTCAGCAGCCAGCTCAGCACACTCTTTGGGAAAGAAAAACAGCGCTGACCCTGGCTCAGGGGCATGAGCCCAGCTCCTGCCACAGGCCCAGCTCCTGCCACAGGCCCAGCTCCTGCCACGAGCCACTGGGAGCTGGGAGCAGATGCTGCTCCTTGAACTGCACATGCAGGGGCAGCCAGGGTGTTCCCATCCCTGGTCATGCAGGTTTGGCACTGCAGAGCTCTGCCAGAGCACCCACAGGTGTTTTTGCCTGTGGAATGCTGCCTCCTTCTGTGGAAGGGTGCAGTAAGCACACGGGCACGGGTCAGTGCTGAGCAAAGCACATTGCTGTCGCTTTCTGTTTGACATGGGTCACTTAATCCAGGTGTTTATGGGCACAAATACCACGTGGGAGAGCCCAGAGATTCCTCTGGCTCGGGGTCATGGGCAAGGTCAGCTCAGTGAAGGTCAGTGAGTTTAGGCAGACTAAAATCAGGGCTTGTCTTTCCTCTGAAGAAGGGCAGAAGTTAGAGCCAGGCAATTTTGGGAGAAGCCAGGCAGCCCCTGCTCTGTTTTCTCTTGCTCCCACTCTGCTGGGTGACAGCGTCTGGCTGGGGAATCCTGGAGAAAATGATTTCCAGTTTAAAAGCACTTGTGCTCATAAATATTCAGGTAGTTTATTCCCCACCAAAATCAAGGCAGGCAAAAAATGTGCATTTGGGGTTTCCAAGTGAAATGTTGGGCACTTCAACCCACCCTAATCATGTTCTGACTTCAAGTGGAGGCTGGCAGCTGCCAGGACCAAGCCAAGGACGGGCCACACTCTGCTGTGGATATGTCCCTGTGGCTGTGGAGTCTCAGCCAGGCTGGGTGCTCACCTGCTGCTGGAGAGGGGCCACAATGCCAGGGCCCAGGACTCTGACACGGGTTCTGCCTGCCCTTTGCTGAGACAAAACCTTCCAGGTGGCATTTGGGCAGAGAGAGGCAAAAGTTTTTAGGACTTGGACAGAGAGAGAGATTCCTTTTAATTGTGTCCCTGCCCATGATCCTCTTACTTGTTTAGAGAAGGTATTTGAAACAAATGAAGGTTCCTGCTTTGTTTCAGCTGTCTGACAATCCCATCCTCTCTCCTCCTCCCCAGAGAGCCCTGCTAGCCCTCCTGCACTGTGCTGGGCTGTGGCCTCCTTCCCAGCTGCACTTTTAACTGGGGCCACAACTTGCTGGAAGCCTTTCTAAGGATTCCCATGAAGAATAAATCAAAACAATAGAATCAGACCAAAAATTAATTGTTTTTCCATCTGTTGAAAGTCAAGAAACTCCCCAGCACCCTCTTTCATTAATCAGTCTGTTTTCTATCTGCTTTTGACCCTCACCTGCTTTATTTAACAATAAAATACAGGCAAGTGTTTTGATTATCCATTGTTGAGAAACTATTAATTCAAGGAAATGTCTGCAGTGGAAGGAAATTTAAGTCAAGGAGGATTTAGCCTTGGAACAGTCCTGGGAGCAGTGGGAGTGTCTGCAGGGCTGGCAGCGTGGGATGTGGTGGCTGTGACACCCTGGTCCAGCACAGCCCAGGAGGCAGCAGGAAGGGAAGGAGGTGTCCATGAAATACCCAGTTATTCCTGCTCTCCACAGAGCCAGGAACTCCATGGAAAAAGCCCCTTCCTGGCTGATTTGGGGTTGTTGCTTTGTCCCAAAAGAGAACAGGGAGACAAGAGTGAGAGTGACCCCCTGCTCCACACCTTTGTACAGAGTTGGGAGCATTTTCTGATTTAGAAAAGAGATTTTTTTTCTCCCAGAGGGTGTCTGAAAGCAGCCAGTTCCTCAGATTTTCTCTGCTAATGCTGATTTATGGTTCAGTCCATGTGTAGATCCAGATGGCAAACAGTGCAAGGTAGGATCCACATCCAGGGTTTGATCCCCCTCATGAGTCCTGGAATCACAGAGGTCATTTGGGCAACCCAGTCAGATGTCCCCACCATCATCAGTGGTCAGGAATATCTAAACCACACGACAGGACCACCTTCAGGAGTCATTTCTGTGTCTTGAGATAGACCCTTTCCTCCCCAAACCCAGAGCCCCACATCTGTAACTCCTGAGGTGACAGCAGGCAGACAGGAGATGTCCTTGAGTGCTTTCTCAACTCATAGCCCAGCTTAGCTGGAATAAAATAATAATAGTAATAGTAAAAAGCAATGGCAGTAGCAATAGTAATAATAACAGTATAAATAACTGTATAAACAGCAGCAAACACAATGTAATAAGATGACAGAGAAGATCAAATTCTTTGTCCTGAGAAGTGCAGTTTCCACCTACAGCAATCTAAAGTCTTGCTTCTGGAAAACTTCTGCCATGCTTCTCTTATTTCAAGTGCTCCAGTGCCAACAGGAGCCAAGCAGGACAAGCAAGAAGGCAAAACAGGAGCTGATGTGACAGCAGAGACTGAAATTATTTTAATTTGACCAGACAGCCCTGACATCCCTGCCTGCCCAAAGCATGCTCTGGCTAATGGGATGGGCGGCAGGTCCTGAACCCTCAGCCAGGAAAGCTGCACACATCCCTCCCCTGGGAGAGACTCCACATCCATCCCAGAGCATGGGTCCCTCACCTGTGGGGCTGAACAGCTCAGAGGGGAGCAATGAGGGAAGGGAGGATGAGGAGGGACCAGGTGCTCCCGGCGACGGAGGAAGCTGAGGAACAACCCCTGTGCCGTGAGGGCTGGGCCTGGTGGAACCTCCCCACCCCGACTGCCAGAGCAGAGCAGGACTGAACTCCACGTGCTGGAAACTCCTGCAACACCTCTGTGGTGCAGATCAGGGTTTTAAGGGGGTAAATAGCAATGCCTGTGGGGCCCAGGAGAAACGCAGACTGCAGGTGCCAAAACTCCCAGCTTTCTGCTGGCTCTGGGCCTGTTGGTCTGTGTGCTTTGCTCAGCACCAAAGGCAGGAGGAGACAGGGACAGGGACCCTCCATTTCTCTGGAAATATCACTCTTGAGCACGGCCAGAGAGGAAAATCACAGAATCACAGAATCAGTGAGGTTGGCAAAGACCTCTGAGATAGAGTCCAGCCTTTGATTGAGCACCACCTTATCAACCAGACCATGGCACTGAATGCCACATCCAGTCATTCCTTGCACACAAATCTGTTCAGGTTCAGTTGAGGGACAGGTGCCCTCTGTTCAAAGGCTTTCAGAAAAAGCAAATGCCACAGCCTTTCTCCTAGCCCATATTACACTCTCAGGTTCCCTCCTTCCCCCCTTTCCAGCTATATTTAGTCTGAGCAGCAGACATGGAAAGACACTCCAGACAAATCCTTGTGCAATCCACAAATCTCTACCTGGGCTGATTGCTCAAGTTGCCTTATTAGCATCACTCCTGCTTTAAGCACCAAGGCTACCAAATTAGATGGAAAAAACATGCAAATGCCGTGTAGCTCTCTGGCAAATTAGCATGCTTCCTGCACAGAGGTGGAGCTTGCTCGGAGTGGGGAGAAGCAGTAATGTCGTGGTTTGTTTAATTATCAAAGCAATTATATCAAATTAGGAGAAGGGATGACTTAAAAAAAAAAAAAAAGCACAAGTATTGATGCTGTCATATTGACTGGCTGCTGTAAGGGTGGAACAAAGAGCAGCTCCTCTGCAAGGCCACAGGTATCCATGAGGAGGCTTTGCCATCTAATCACCATTTTTAAAATTGTTATTTGATTGAAAATTCCCAAGATTTCTTGCCTTTTTTTTTTTTTTCCTCTTTAAGATAAAGTCACTGTTTTTCAGATGGAGGCCAAGGAGGAGAAAGGAAACAGCAACTTTTGGGCAGTTGCCACATCAGCAAAACCCAATTGCTGCAGCAGTGGGGATCTCATGCTCCTCTTCCCCAAACAAATGGCTCAGCCAGCCCCACTGGCTGTCCCACCCCTCTGGGAGCAACAACCTTCAGCTCTTCTGTTTCCTGGGGCATCTCTGCTGTCCTCAACGGCCCCTAAATCTACGGGTCCATCTTCTCCCGGTGTCTGCACCGTCAAAGGACTGAAAGCTTCGATACCTTTCTTCCCAAAAAACCACAGCAGTTACCTCAAACCATCTTATAACTTTTAAAAATAAATGCAGACATGTAGGTCTACTAGAAACCAAGAGCTGGAAGGTCCTGGCAATGCCCTCTGTTATTTTTGGGGCATCCCAGTGGGCTCCTGCCTGGGAAGTGGCTGTGCTGCCTTGCCCTGTGTCCTCCCCACAATTCCTGCTGCTGGGAATGGTCCCTCCTGCCCAGTCCAGGATCGGGAGGGTGAGTGTGCAAGAACAACCAGCATCCCCCCTCGAGGGAGCACTCCCTGAGCACACAGGCCATGAGCAATGCACTGTCTGACACCTGGTATGGACCCGCTTCTCCCTGCAAGGAAAGGTTCGTCCCAGAAGAGCTGCCCAGCTCAGAAATGCCGGCCCGTGTGCTCCCTCCGCTCGGGATGAAATGGTCCGGCTTCCGTCACGGAGCAATGCTGCAGGCAGCTGTCTGAAAACGCTCCCCTTCCTTTGGGATGGCCCCAATTTCCACGCCTGCTCGCCGGAGTCTCAAAAGCTTGTTTTCTGTCGGGTTTGCTTGCGAAGCTCAATTAGCACTTTGCGCGCATTTGATCAGGTGCTAATTTAACTCAGGGGACGATTTACCTTCCGAAACACATGCTAATAGTTCTCTTCAAGAAAGAAAAAAAAAAAAA
>VXBU01003344.1:1106502-1170307 GCA_013400315.1 Bombycilla garrulus | reverse complement strand
GAGGGGGGGTGGAGGGAGGGATGACGAGACAGGATAGAGAGAAAGCAGCCTATAAATTATTTTTAACTGGATCAAAATGATGACATTCCTTTTCCAACTCATCCCTGGCTGAGTCATGCAAACCGTCCCGAATGCGAGGATGTGCTGCAAGGAGAGCAAAGGGCTCGGAGAAAGCAGGGCTGGAGGAGCACCCAGGAGTCTGCACCATGCCCTGGCCGAGTCCTGCCATTCCCAAACCCTTCCTTTCCCACTGCTCCGCTCTCCTTGGCACGGGCTCCTGGGGCAGGTGTCCCACCGCATCACCTGACCCCAAAATGTAAGATTTAGATCTATTCCTTTTATCTGAGGGCATTCAGTGCTTGTACAAACTATAGCATAGGGTCAATAATATGTCCTTAATCCAGGCAAGAGGGGCAGAAAAGCATCTCTTACACCAGCCTGGCCAGGGAGGTGCTGTAGCAGCACCACAACCTCCCCCTTTTCTCAAATAGCTTTTTTTTTTTTTAAATTAGTTTTTTTACAAAAGATGCAATCAAGTGTCAGCAGTTATTTGTTGAATCTCTCATATCCATCTAACACATGGAGGGGTTTATTTCTAACAGATCTGCTGTATCTGGGAAAATAAAATCTGGTTTGGAAAAAAAAAAATAGGTTCTTGGAAGCTCCCCCAAATCTGAGGAGTGTGAACAGCACTGGTCACTTCCAAGAGCTTTTGCCACTATTGTAACTCACATTGCCTGAGCCCTGGATTTGTAGAAACTCCATAAAAGAGTCAAGGTCCTTTTTCCCACCCTCATTTTGTATGTCTTAGGCTGCAGCAATTCCAGAACTGCCTCAGATTGTTATTCAACAACTGAAACATTTCCCTGCCAGAGATATTCCCCAGTCCAACAACATATTTCACATCACCTTTTTGTTTTATGCTTGCTTTAAAAATAAAGTTTATGAGCTTGGAGACTGAGTGTAGCAGATCCCCTGCCATTCTCCCCTCTGTGATGCCACCCTTCAGAAACTCTCCTTTACCCTGGAGAAAGAAAACAATTTACTTTGGGCAGGGGAGGAGGGGGTGGTTTAATAAAAACTGCCAGGATATCACTGCAGCGCAGGACAAAAGGACAACAGGATCTACATAACTCTCCCCAGAACAGCAAAAATGTATTTATTCCCGTGGTCCAGGGCCAGGTGGGATGCCAGCAATTATTTGCTCCTGCTCTTAATGTTCATGAACCAAAGACAGAGCATCAGGCACCATCCCAGCGCTTTGGTTTGTTAGCATTAAGGTCACTTTAGTCAAAGTTCCAATGGGCCTGTGTTTCTGCTGGGCTGTGGGTTGGGAATGTAAACTCAAGATTAGACATTTAATGGTTTGTTGTTGTTTGGTTTTTTTTCCTTCTTTTAATTTTAATTTGCTATAGCTCTAGCATTGATGGCTACCTAGTTTCCTTGAGAACAGCCTCCTGGCCGAGGCAGGGTTATCCAGAGGCACAGCCGTGGAGAGTCTGGGATGCAGGGTGGTGCAGCAGGACGCTGCAGCTGGGGAGATGCTGGTGGAGATGTGGGGAGCATCCCAGGATCCGTGAGTCCTGCTGGACAGCAGGAAGTGTGGTGGGGCCACCTTGGGCTGGGTGAAGCCTCTGGAAGCCGTGGGACTCTGTCTGGGCTGGAATCCCTGTGCAGCTGCCATTTCAGAGGGCAGCAGTGGGAAAGAGAGCGCGTTTTCATTTACCCACCCCACAAATGCATTCATTTGCATGCCTTACCTATCCCTCCTACCCAAACCGTTTCCACTTATTTTCTTTACTCTGTTCAAATTGCTTTTACACCGTGTCTAATGCCCCACAGGTCCCTTCAATTCACAACTGCTGTTATTTAGTGAAATGTTTTCCCTAGGTCAACAGACTTTCATTTCAGGGTAGATAATCCTCGGTATATCCCCTGCGGGAGGTCGGGCTCTGCTCTGCAGCTGAGAGACTCTTTGTCAGGGTAATAAACTGAAAGCGGGATTTAGAAGAAATTACCTAGAAATTGAGTCCTTTGCTGCAGCTTTTTATTCCTCCTTTGAGTCGTGTTTTCCTAAGGGCTTTTCAAAAAGAGGGATCAAGAATATGTATTATCTTTGCAGAACGGCAGAAAGGCAGCAGACAGATTAGTCTGGCAGGGAAGGGCACACATGCAAAAGCCACTACAAAGACAAAAAAAAAAATAAAATAAAAAGGCTCTGCCTTCAAGCAAAGATGAAAAAAAAAAAGTTGTGTTTGGGGTTTATTGTCTTTCAGACGAAAACACACACTTAAAAGCATTGTTGGTTTTTCTGAGTTTTAATTCCTACATGGCTTTCCTGAGAAAATAAAGCTCTCTAACATAGTCTCCTTAGCAAAATATGGCTAATTGCACACACATGTATGTTGTATATTTAAATACATTTTATGTGCGTAATGAATGTGGTAAATATTCAATATATTAATATGTAAAATACTATGACCTTGCTTAGCTCATGACACCAGTGGATCTGAATGTCTTTCCTAAGAGGCCCTTCTTGGTTTGGTAGTACTGACCTCCGGTTTTCCTGGTGCTTTTTTTGTTTCAAAGGCATTTTAAGCAGTGGCAAAGTGTCTGATTTCCACCTTCCCCATTTGCACTCTCCTTAAAAAGAAATGTCGTTTTTTCTCTTTCCTCTCTACACCATTCTGGCACTCTCTAGCACCTGGTTATTTCTTACAGAGAGAGAGCAAACCCAGTTCTTAGGCAAAATAAAACCACTCATCAGTGCCATTTCAGTTTGTAAAAATCTCTGTGAGCCAAGGAAGCTTTTCCTGGCAGCCGATACAGGAATGCCGAGGCCTTGCAAAAACCAACAACCTTTTCTCTCTTGCAGGTTTGGCTGCAAGGCTCCTGTATTCTGAGCCCAGGACACAACATCCTCCTGGAAACCCCAGCACTGCAGAGCTTTCAGGACCCTGCATTGTGGGCACTAATCAGAATTTATTAATGGATTAACAGAAGCATGTTAAAGCTCTGAGGGCCATCACGGTTTTGGGTGTCAGAGGCACAAACAAAGCACAGAGGTGAAGGAACTCCTGGGTCACTGAATTCCTGCCCCTGCTGTGGCAGGCAGCCAAGTCCCATAAGCCCAAACATAAATTGAGCACATTGCAGCCCAGAGATGCTGGGGGGGAGGCGAAGGGGGAGGGTCTTGCTGCTTCTCTGGCATTTTGGAGAATGCTCCAAAACCTCCTCAGTCTTCAAAACTAATTTCTAGCCTATGTGTTTTTCTGATTCTGTGATGTAATTCACTTCAGAAAATCCTTTTTCCCCTTGCGTTCAGTGTGAAGGTGTAGGAAAAGTTATCAGGTCTTTCAGTCTGGTCCTCTAAGGACCAGAGAAGCACAGAAAGTTACAGGATTGGAATGAACCTTAGAGACCACCTCAGCCCAGCCCCCTGCCATGGGCAGGGACACCTCCCATCTCCCAGGCTGCCCAAGGCCCCATCCAAGCTGGCCTTGACACCTCCAGGGGTGGGGCAGCCACAGCTTCTCTGGGCACCCTGTGCCAGGGCCTCAGCACCCTCACAGCAAAGAATTTCTTCCAAATATCTCAGATAAAATCTTCTTTCTCTTTCAATTTGTACCCATTCCCCCCGTCCTGTCACTAAAATTCCTGACAGAGTCCTTCTCCAGCTTCCCTGTAGCCCCTTCAGATTCCGAAAGGTGTTCTGAGGTTTCCACACAACCTTTTCTTCTCCAGCTGAACAGCTCCAACTTTCCCAGCCCGTCTTCAAAGGGGAGGTGCTCCAGTGTTCTTATCAATGTTGTGGCCTCCTCTGGACTTGTTCCAACAATTCCACATCCTTCTTATGTCTGGGACATGAGAACAGGACACAGCACTGCAGGTGGGGTCTCACCAGAGCACAGCAGAGGTGGAGAATCTCCTCCTTGGACCTGCTGCCCACACTCCTTTTGATGCAGCCCAGGATGTAAAAACTTGTTTTGTGCCAGTGCCAGAGTCAGCTCAGCTCAGCGGAAGATCAGCACATGCCCTGTGTGTCCCTGCTGAACCCTGGGAAGTGACTGGTACAACCACGTCGACTTCTTCACCTTCCTCTAGGGAAATTATCATTTTGGGTAGGCCCTAAAACATTTGAAGTTAATTCTGTGAAACACAGAGCTCTGCTTGATCCTTCAGATGACTTTCAGCCAACCCATGTATTTCCCTCCCTCACTACCATACTCGTAATTATTTTTTCCTGGAGCCTATGTGCGACTGAGATCAGTTTAATTCACCTGTGATCTCCCCTTTCTCGTCCCTGTTGTTGCTCCAAGGATCTGATGCTGTTTTTTGATGAAGAGCACCCCTTGCCTGCTGGGTCCCACCTCACCTGGTGCCAGTGTGTTACTCTGACACAGGGTGGAAAATGTGGCACTGTGCTCTTGACACGCCATCGTTAACACACACACACACCGGCATTTTTAATGCTATATATAATTTCCCAGAAGCCAGGCAACGCAAGCTGAAATAACAAATTTATGTTTCATGCCCACCTTCTGATTTGTCTTCCCGTCAGCCTCGCCCCTGCCAGCATCGTCGGAAGATAATTCTCCATTTTGGTGAGAATTAATCTGTGAGGAGAAAGGGAGGAGGGACCAGGAGAATTGGAGTCTGTTGAGAGAAGAGCTGCCTCCGTGACAACACAGGCAGTGATTTGTTACCTGTTATCACACCCAGAAAGTCAATGCAAAGCCGGGGAAAGTCAAATGTTGTGAGGTTGTCTGTGTGTTTCTCAATCAAAGAGCCAAACCCTTCACCTTTGATATTTCCCCTGGGGCTGTCTGGGTGCTGGTGCCCACTCTGGGCAGTGCCAGGGGGTGCCAAGGTGTGGGTTTGCCCAGGGGGCAGGAGGGGAGCGAGTGGGCAGGAGAGGGGCTGCCCTCTGCACTCTGTTCATTGTGTGAAAGGAGCATTGCCATCTACTAAATAAGGAGATGAGGCAAGGAAGAGATTGCTGCTGAAAAAATTTGAATCAAATCGCCCCAAAAATTCATGGTCTAGTCAGAAAAACTGTGGCTGACTGGCCTCAGCACGGACATCTTGTTGGATGGAGAGGGGAGCAGCAAATTGGCTGGAGCTCTTTAAAGTTCGGTGTAGCCCATTCCACCCTTGTGCCAGCAGTGCCAGGAGCTCCAAAAGCGGTGCCTGGAGCCGTGCTGGGGTGACCACCTCCCTTCTTGCAAAGACATTGCCAAGGACCACCCTGTGGCTCCCAAAGAGATTCCACGAGCAAAGAAAATGCTCATGAAAACCCAGAAGGACCTTGGCCTCATCTGGGTCAACCCTCCAGGAGCTTCCCTGCTCTGTTTGGGAAGCTGGGCTGGCAGAGAGGGTGACAGCAGCTTTCACCTGGGGGACCCTTGGTGCTGGATTTTCCATTTGAACACACACCTCTGCATGGTTTTGATTTCACTGAGCATTGTGCAGCTCCTCCCCGCCCTGCTCCCGAGGAGGATGAATGCTCCTTGCTCCTGCTTTTCAGAAGAGCATCTCCCAGTGTTTCTCTGCAGGCCGCCTGCAGTGCAGTGAAAACGAGCTGCGGGGAAGTTTTACTGCTTTTAATTTTTTTTTAATGGAGCAATTTTTCCAATCCTACCTCCTGCAAAGCCAGTTGACTTTGTCATCCTGGGCTCCAGATGTGCAGGGCTCGCTGGGAGACAGCGGCTGCAGTACGAGCGCTGTAAAATGAATTATCCTCTACATCTTTGGTCCTCCCAAGGCCAGAAGTGAGTGTCCAGTCCTTGTCCTGAGATTTCCCCTTGGAGCACTGCAAAATTCCCAGGTCACAGCTGCTGCTGCTGCAGCCCAGGGTAAAGCCACGCTGAAGGCAGTGATAAAATTCCCACAGATCGTGGTGCAGAGCTCGATTACGCCCAGGAGTTTCATTTATCCCTGCTGTTTATCTTATGAGCCTTGTCCTTTTGCATATGCATATGCACACATCCAGATAGACACACACGGCTTAAAATGGGGTTCTTTTAGTGCCCATGGGTTTTGTAACAAAAAATGCTGACTCCAGATCAATGATCTTTGGTTTTCAAGTTCCCAGATAGTTTTGCTGGAGTGTGGCATTCCCTACCTTTCACCTGAAATGTTGATACAGGAGTTATCACTAATAGTTCTGGTAACAGACTGCAGGCAGAAACTTTCTTTTGCTCTCAGCCTGACAAATGAGGGAGAAACTGTGTCCCCATGAGCAGAAAATGAACAGCTGGGCATTTTTGCTTCACTGGGGCATGCAGAGAGCTCATGTCTTCACCTCCTTCACCTTGGAAGTGGCGAGCAGGGTG
The DNA here is from genome assembly GCA_013400315.1 of Bombycilla garrulus. NCBI lineage: Eukaryota > Metazoa > Chordata > Aves > Passeriformes > Bombycillidae > Bombycilla > Bombycilla garrulus. Next base: position 1,163,972 of record VXBU01003344.1, on the reverse strand, counting down.
CCAGTGGCCCTGGTGGGCACGAGATACGCGGTTCCCTTGGCAGAATACACACAAGGATGGAAAGTTTGGCCATCAAACACCTCCTGACCCTGCACAGAGCATGCAAAGAACTCTGGAACAGCTGCCTGCAGCCAGCAGCCACCATGCACCAATGCCAGCAGCCCAGCATCAATCACGTGTGGCTGTCCTTGAGGGGACACGGGACAGGGGGGGTTAATGCTGCAGCCAAGGTGTTCCAGCAGATGGTGTTCCATGGGTTCCCTACCTCCCTTTTGCCTTATCATCAAAAAAGCAGCACTTGTTTTGTGCCTGACTGCTGGAAGACCCCAGAGGGTAAATACAGTCCCACAGCCAGGCAGGGAAAAGCCTTTCCCAGCCCTGGGAGGAAAAAGTAAAAGCTTTTCCCAAACCTTTCCCTTCAAGCCCAGGGGGTGGAGCAGCATCTCAGTCTCCTCTGGCCAGCTGTCCTAGGGGACACTGAGGAGTGGCTTCAAGCTCAGGTGGAAGATGTGGGATGTGAGGCTCGGAAATGCTCCTTTCAAATGAGTTTTCTTTGGGGTAATGATATCATGAAATAAACCAGGAGGGAGCATGTCATCCTTGAATCACCGTGGAGCCCACCTGTGACATGACTCATGGCCTCGATGACTTATTTAGGATGACTGAACCTCATGAGAATCCTGTGATTAAGCAGCCACCAGCACTTGTGAAGTGCCTTGACTTGTCAGGGCCCCAAATATAGAAGGTTTTGGTCAGACTGGAGGAATGTTTTGATGAATAAAGATTTCCAGGGGAGCCCACATTTGCCAACAGCAGGAAGAACAGTGATTTTTTAAAAGTCATGCTCCCAGCCCAGATTTGGCTAAGAAAGGAGATATAATCTAGGGACTTTTGGCATGAGGGCTAATGCAAATGCCCTCACCATCTGCTTTATTTGCACGAACACACGTACACGCTCGGGTTATAAAATTCCAATTCTCCCCCGCTGCTTTTCCAAGCTGCCCATCCCACTGCAACGGGAGCAGTGGAGTGGAGCTGTCCCAAACACGGCTCCTGGCCTGGCTCCCACCCCAGGAGCGCTGTGCCACGCCGTGGTGGGCACACAGCGCCTGCAGCTCTCACCTCTCGCAGGAGAAACCACAGCTTTATGCCCGGGCTGTGAGGAGATGCCCCCCGTGTGCCCATCCCTGCCCCAACTCCGCATTCTCCAGCCCTGCTTTGTGCCCTGATCCCAGGGCAGCCAGCACAGCTCCAGCCAGGAGTCACGCTGGGATGTCCCAGCCCCCAGCCCCGCTCCAGCCATTCCTGCGTGGCCAGGAGTCACTCTGGGATGTCCCAGCCCCGCTCCAGCACAGGGGATTGCTGGGGCTGCCTCCCCCAGCCCCCGCGCTGGGCAGGGAGATTGAGATGCGCTCCACACACGCTCCGGCGTGACTGCAGAGAGCCGTGTCCTTTAGCAAATGGTAAATAATTGACACTTCACTCTGCTGGCAGCCAGCACCCCCGTCGGCAGCTGGGTTTGTCATTTTGCATCCCCTCAGTGGCTCTAATTTCAAATTTACAGTAACATATGCCCAGAGAGCTGCTGGCCTTCCCCCAGCATCACGGATGCTGATTCCCTGCTGCCCTGTGCTGTGACGGGTGAGGAGTGAGTGACATCTCTGCCTCTGCCACAGATCTTCTCTTGGCCTCCTGTGGTGGGAGAACAGAGCCTTTTTGTTCCTCCCCCTCTGGTTTGTTTTTTCTATGATATGATTATTATTTAGACTGGGCAGCTGGGGACCAGGGTATTTCCAGTACGCTTCTTTAGCTGTATGTCCCCCATTGGTGTCAATGACAATTGCACGGCTAAGCCTGACCAGATCCTGCTGAAGATTTACCCCCTGGGTCAGCATCTTATAGAGATGAGATTTCCCCTCCCCCTTCCAGAGCCTTTGCTGCAGTCATTCCGTGGAGAGGAGAATTGGAAATCCCTGCACAAGAGGAAGAGTGACTCGGTTAGGAAATGGAAATCTGCATCAGGGACGGGTTATGGAGGGACAGGCAGAGGGGGAGGAGTGGAGCCTGAACTTCCCCCACCAGTCTCACCCCGCCATGTCAAGGCACAGAACACCTGCTCAGACCCAGAGACCCTTTTGCTGTGACAGTGTTAAAACAAGATTGGCAGGAGACATCTTTCTTTCAAACCTCACTCGCTACATAAAATCTGCCCGAAAGACAAGCAGAACATTCATCAGCCCCTTCCTTCTCACAGCTCACCAGTTTCATCGAGGGTTCTGGGTCACCTGGGAGGGGAAGCCTGGGGGAGGATGGGGGCTGTGTCCCCACGCTGTCACCTGGCACAGGTAGCCACTGTGGCGCTGCCACGGAGCCGCGCGGGACGGACGGGGCCACGTGGGCAGCGTTTCTGCCGCTCTCTCCTTGCAGATGGTCGTGCCCTGGGAGCTCTCCCTCCTCCAGCAGGCTCTGCTGGAGGAGTTATTTACCCCTCTGACACCGGCCATAAATTCCAAGGCCAGAAGGAGCCATTACGGTCGGCCAGCCTGACCCCTGATATAACGCAGAGCGTGATTTGTGCGTCAAGCCCGGGACTTTCTTTGCAGATCTAATAAATCACTGGGAAAAGCAGCCAGTCCTGACTTTAAAGGCTGCAAGCCACTGTGCCGTGTCCCTGGGTAGGCTGTTGAGGTGCTCAATTATCCCAGTGGAGTAAATGCCTGCCTTTACCCCCAGCCTGTGCACACACGCAGCCGTGGCACCGTGTCGTGCCTCCCCGCCGGATCCAGTGGGCACGGCTCTGGCCAGGAGCAGGGGTTGTCAGCCACGGTCACATCACCTCCTGAGTTCCCCTCTGACAAGCCAAACAAACTGTGTTCCCTTAGCCTGACTGGCTGGCTCGCCTCGGAGAGGCAGCTACGTGGATTTTTCCCCTCTTGTTGTCAGGAGGTCATGTAGGTCCCAGTCAAACGTGAGGTGGGAGAGGGGTCAGGAGTCCGTGCTCTCAGGTGGGTGCCCAAGCCCCCCCAGAATCACCTGTGGGTTGAAGGCTCTCCCCACAGATGGGAGAGGAACAAGCCCCGTGTTTAATTTCCGGCCCAGGCAGGAAGAGCAGGGAGCAATGATTATCAAAGTCACGGCTGGGAGGGCAGGGAGTGAATGTGAAAAGGGGAGGAGACCCTCTGCCCAGTGCTGCATGAGCCAAGTGACCCCAATCCCGTCAGAAGGGATGGGGTTCCTGCCCCAGAGGTGGGGGCTTGGGGCCCAGGAAGGGTCTGAGGTACTCCAGGGATTTCTGGAGTGTGTCCAGAGAAGGGCAAGGGAGCTGGGGAAGGCTCCGGAGCACAAGTCTGATGAGGAGCAGCTGAGGGAGCTGGGGGTGTTTAGTCTGGAGAAAAGGAGCCTCAAGAGGGACCTTCTCACTCTCTAGAACTCCCTGACAGGAGGTTTTGGCAAGGTGGGAGTTGGCATCTTCTCCCAGGTAACAAGCAAAAGGACAAAAGAGCCAGAAGTTGCACCAGAGGAGGTTTAAACTGGTGTTAGGAAAAATTTCTTCACCAACAAGACATTAGAAGCATTAAAAGCACAAAAGCGTTAAAACAGGCTGCCCAGGGAAGGGGTGGAATCAAACACAGTGTAGATGTGGCACTTAGGGTCATGGTTTGGAGGTGACCTTGGCAGTGCTGGGTCAAACAGCTGAACTTGATCACCTTCAAGATCTTTTCCAGGCTGTGGTGTGAGCAAGAGGCCAGCTCTGAGACCCACACCCAGCCCTCTGCTCACACAGCACAGTGCTTGACACCTGCCCAGCTCGGCCAGAGCAGTCCTGACCCAGCCCTGCCCACGCTGTGCCAGCCCTTCTGCCCGGGGAAGAGGGGAGACAGCTCCCAAGCTTCCTGCAGCAGGGCTAGGACACGTGGAGGTCATTCAGAACCTCTCTCCTTTCCTCAGCTGGGATCAAGGGCACGGATTTCCTTTGGTTTGGCAGAGGATAAAGCACTGAAGGGAGTCTCCAGGGTACCAGCTTGGCCTGCAAGGAGCCAGAGGAGCTCCCTGCGCTGGGGAGGGCAGCAGGTGAGCTTAAGTGGAGGGTTCTCACAGGTCCAGTGCTTTAGAAACAATCCAGAGGCCAGAGTGAGCTGGCTGCTAGATTTTCAAATCCTCAAACCTTCCTCTCTTGGGGCAAAGAAACAATTTCCTCTAAAGGGGTCAAAGACAGTGGAATTACTCTGCATCTTTTCTCTGGAGGTCATTGCATCTCCCCAGCTGGCACAGGGTGGAGTGCTGTGGGTGCTTTGATGTCCCTTGGCACCTGCATTTCAGGTTCCACGCTACTCGGAGAGTCTGTGAAATTCTTCTGCTTATTTTTCCTGCATTCCAGCCTGACCTGACCTCTGCAGGAGTCAAAATGATTTCCAGGGTGGGTACATCTTATAGCACTGGGCTGTTTCCTCATCAAGCACCCTTCAAGGCACGAGACTTGGTAGGAAAAGGGAAGGATCAGGAATTTAAACACGTGCATGTGCTCCCATGCCACCAATCTGCTGTTAACTCCAGAGTGAGTGTGAGAGAAATACAGCCCCCAGACAACAGGCAATCATCTCTTGCATGTTAATTCCTGTAATTGGTCTCCATTGACTCTTCTTTCTGATGATCCTGTTGTCACTGTCAGAACAGAACAAAACAAAAAATCCCATGTTTGTGAAAGGAAAAAGCTCTCTGAGAGCCAGTCTGCAGCACAGAAGTCAACTGCTATTTTGGATGCAATCACAAGGACCAGAGTTTCCCCTCTGCAAGTTCCCAACGTCCCCTCACGCTGATCTTCCTGATCCACTGTACAGATCACCTTGACCATCAGAGACCCCTGGGGAGGTGACGTGCAGGGGGGAACTGAGGGAGCTGTGAATGTGAAGGGCTGTGTCCTTCTTGGCCTGAGCCACCCTGGCGACAGTCACAGGTGAGGCTGAAGGACGCGGTGTCCCCTCTGGGTGGAGACACTGGCTAGAGGTGTCACCAACCCCCTCCAGGGCTGTCATTCCCTGTGCTGTGGGCACCTCCACACAAACCTCTTTGTGACACTCTTGGCACACCAACCCTCTTTTCAGGCGGCTGCTTTCCTTTTCTGGGCACATTTCCTCTTCCACAATGGCATCAAACACAGCCTCAGAAACTGCCCCTGTTGTTCTCTGGTTTACCTCGAGCCCGGAATGCCCCAAAAGCCCAACCCTGGGCATAGCAAAGATGCACCAGAGCCCTTGGGATGCTCCCCTTGCTGTGGATCTGCCTGCAAACACAGTGTAGATGTGGTCCCTGCAGCCAGCCCTGGTCCTGAGAGGTCACCACCTGCAGGGTTCTCCGCTGTCTTGGGAGACCCCACAATGTACAGAAAAGTCCAGGTTTGCAGCCCGTGCTGCTGAAGGAGTCTGGAGTCGTTTGTTTGTGTTCTCAAGGCAGTTTATCCGTTCCTTATCAAAAGTAGATTTCTCTGCCCTGCCAGGGTCGGCACAGAACGTGTCCAGAGACACACTGCGCCCGCCCTGGGTCAGCTCTGATCTTTTATACTAATAACTACGTATTTAATGTTTATAATTAATTACCAACCCGTGCCCCTCACAACACCATGTCCAGATCTGTGTCAAACCAACCCAAAAGTGCCAGCATCACCAAGAAAATGGGGGTTACGAAGAAGAACAAAAGATAACATGCCATGTGTAAGAATTCTCCATCTTGTGCCTCAGACCCCCCAGTACAGATTTTCAACCCCCCTGTACAGGGCCCCAAAGCCCCCTGGACATACACTTACATTTTTTCTTTTTACTTATAACTACTACTATTTGTCTGTCTAAGCTTTTGTGACTTGAAATTCTTCATACAAAGTTGACAACCTGTCCCATGGATTAGAATCAGAGCCATAGGCATTCTCAGTATCAATCCAGGGTCTCTGACACTCCTGGCAAAGCTAAAAAGCCTCCTAACCAAGTTTTGAGTCAGACAAAGGCATCATAGGAACCCCCTGGGTTCCAACAACCACCTTGCTGGCCTTTGCCTCAGCCCTCCAGACCCACGCACATGCAATGGACACTGCCCTTCTGGTTATGAATTTTGGCCATTTTTATTAAAAAGGGTGTGATAGAAACATTCATGGTTCTGCAGAAGGAGCTGCTATCTAGCTAGATGCTTATTATGGCTTCATTTGTTGCCTGCCTCTGTAACCAATGAGTTGGGTTAAAAGGACTGGTTTGGGGCTTTCTAGTCCTTTCTAGAGGTCCCTTCAAGCCTGTGGGAGAGCTGGCACAGTTTAAGAGCTGTGTGTGTCCTGATACGGCCTCTTCAGGAGCGCAGCAGAAATCAGCGCTGCCCTTCAGAGGAGGCACTCGCATGCAGAGGCTTCCTTGCCTTGCCCTGGAGACTCTGAATTCTCAGGCCACGAGTGGGGCTTCCCAAAGACAAGTCTGAAATAAGCCATGCCTTGTTTATTTGCCCCAAAGCAGTGGCCATGATTCATCTGCAGATTTCATACCAGTGTCTAGCTGATGCCGCTGTTCCGTTGATTTCTGCCGCTCTGCTTGCAGATAACAAGTTTAAAATCATGGGACTGGACAGGATCTCCTGGGTTGTTGTGTCTCATCTTCCTCTGTCACCCACAGTCATGTTGTGCAACTGCTTTCATTGGCTTGCAAAGCTGCAGCTTAAAATTAGGCAGAACTTTGCCCCTAGGATTCCTTCAGGAAAGCCTTTGCAGAATTTCATTCCTCCAGCAGTCATTAATGCTGTCATTCCTCGTCTAAACATAGTCGGGAATGGTTTAGAGGCATTTGCTCAACGGCCAGCGTTATCCTCGAGCTCAAATCACTCATCTCTCTTTTTAGTGGAAGCGCTGGAAAAAAAAGAAAAGTGGTTATGCAGAGTGGTCACATCCCCACAGAGCCCCTCGAGCTGCAGGAGCTGCCAGGGTCCGTCTCAGGGCGCAGGGCCAAGGCCTGAGCTGGCACAAGGAGATGTCCCCAGCAGCTCAGGCACAGTCCCAAGGTCTCAGTGAGTCCTCATCCCCTGGCACTGCTCTCTCCAGGCCCTTCTGGAAACGCTGATTCCGTTTGCATTCGCCTTTTCCCGTGGCTCGCAGCCATCTCATGCCTGAGCGATCTATCTCTGCTCCTTTGTGGATAAGCTGCCAGCATGTAGCAGAAATTCTTGTTTGTAGTGTCCAAGTACATGGCAGTGCATTTTTTACTGCTAAATTACATCCCATTTGTCTCAGTCTCACCCTTAAGGGCACTCAGCTCCTCCTGCGCAATATTCCAGCCCTTATCAGCGCCAGCAGTGACTCCCAGCTCCACGTCACTCCTGCCTTCTCTGCTAGGGTCACTTAAAGAAAATAAGAATTAAGATAGCATCCAAGACAGCTCCTCAACGAATTCCACCAGGAGCTCACTGCCCAATTTCAATCCCCCTTTCAGCACGGTCTGTTTTCTACCCCTTGGCTGGTTCTTGACCCAGGCTAAATCTCTTTCAGGGCACCTCATCTTAACGAGCACATTCCCGCATGGCAACAAGGAATCGGGCAGGCCTGGTCTCCCCTGTGTCCTGACTCCAGCAAGTCCTGCACAGCTGCAGCTGGGAAGCCTCTTCCTTCCTCTGTTCCATTTATCCTGTGCTCCTCCACCCTCCCTGCAGAGCTGCCCCCAGCACCTCTCTCCTGCAGAGAACGCCGGTGTGTGGATACTCCCACTGCATTCCCAATCCCTCTGCCTTCCCTGTTCCCAGCTCTTCTGCCACCCCTTCCCACAGTCCCTGGCTTCAGCAGCTGTCAGCCTTGCAGACACAAATGATGGTCCTTCCTGCACCCCAGGCTGGAGAGATCCTTGTCCCCTAGACCTGATGTTCTCTCTATCTCATAAATCCCAGCCTCTCTCTCCCGTTTCCCTTTGCCCCCTGCTGTTGCCGGTAGCTGCTGCTGACACAAAGTGCGTGCTAGGGTGACAAAGAGTTTAGTTCATGCTGGGCTGATGCATAAAGTACCTGAGCTAAGCCACATATTTTTGTGTATTTCTTCCTGCCAGGTTCTTCTTTTCTTTACTGCCCTCCCTTTTGCTCTCTGTTGGTCCCCTCTGCATTTTTAATACTACCACTGTTAAAGTTTTATAAGCTCAGGCTGGCATTTTTATGGGTGTAATATTCTTACAGTTCAGGATGTTTTTGAAATATTATATTTATTTTTTTCCCCAGCACTCAACACTCCTTCAGCTGGCACAACAGAGGTGATTTTAAAACTTTAGGCAAGGTTAAAAATATGGTTTTTTTCTCCTTCCTACTTTGAAGCTCTGAAACTTTTTTAATGGCAGAGTGTGGTTGTGTATCTGAGTGCAAAGAAGGTGGGGAAACAGAGAAAAGCAATAGATAATTAATATTGCTGGGAAATGAACTCTGTGCCATCCATTTCATCTGTTTTGGCCCTCCTGAACATCTCTGGGACTGACTCAGAGCCAGCTGCTCTCTCTTGTTATGCTGAGAGACCATTTTTTTTCAAGCTCTGCGCTGGATAAGTCTGCAGCAAAATCAGCCACACCAAGCGTGGTGCACAAACTCTGCAGCACAAGAGGTGGGTGCTGGCAGGGGTGGGTGGATGTGGGGTCATAAAGGTTGTGCTGCAGGCTCCATTTTTCCCTCACAAAAAAAATGCCCCCAGGCCACTTGACTGAGAGGAAGATGGAGTGTGATCTCTTAAAAAAACACAGCTTTTGGGTTCTCATGGCATTGCCCCCAAGAGGAGTCTGATTTTATTAAAAACCAAACAAAAAAAAGTAACACAGTGGTGAAGATTTTTGCTCTTATGGATTCTATCTTCTAACATATATTTCCTTTGCAGAGTAGATCATACATCGGCCATCTGGGTGCACAGTCCTGGGCATGGATGGAATTGTGGGCTGCATGGGAACATCCCTGAGGTGCTCAAGGAGTGACATCAGAGACAGTAAATAAATGGCAGTATTTTTAAACCTGTTTTGAAGGATGCAGTTGCAGTGCTTTTTCAGTACACCTGTGTTCACTCACTGAATAAACCCTTTCATCACTCTTGACCCAGCTCAAATCCTGAGCCCTAAAGGGCCCTCACACATTGTGAAAGTCCATTTTTCTTGTCCTGAACCATTTCCAGCCTGCCTGAGGTGCTCAGCGCTGAAAGAATTTCAGCAGTGGTTTCTTTCTAGAACACAAGCACAGCTCCTTAAAGCACCTTGCCAGTAATTACCAGGCTAGCTTGCAGCAAATCTGGGTGATGGGTGGTGCTGCTCCAGAAAATGAGACACAGGGAGCTGCATGAGCAGCACAAGGTCGTGCAGAGGCACTGTAGCAGAGCAGCACTTCTCCCATCACTAATTCTGAGCCTTTTTCTGGTCAATATCACAAAGTGCAATCAGCCACTGCCTAATCATGCTCCTCTGGGCAGATTTAGGTACCCTGAGGATTGGCTGGCGCTCCCGCAGAGCACCAGCTCTCCACCTCTTTGTGGTTCTGCACGCTCCTGGCAGCAGGTGAGTCGAAACTAAGTAGAAAAGATCATTCAGTTATAAAGAAGGGGAAGACAATTACTTTGACTTCCAGCTTTCAGTCGTGCCTGCTTCAGTTTCACCCCAGGGAGTTACCTCAGCAATTAAACCTTAACTCAGCCGCCACACGGCAACACGACACAAACTTCCCTCACTGCCTCGGTGTGAGTACACCTTCAGAACCTCTTACACAGCCTCAGCTGGTGTTGTTTGCTTCCATGCAACACCAGCAAAGCTACAGTTTAATTAGCATTGTTCTGTGACTTGATCTCCCTCAGAGACGTTTGCTGCACATCCATCAACAGAAGCAAACCACTGTGCGCGGGCAGACAGCAAGAGGCCTCATGATGGCCAGGAATCCAACCAGCCCGGGTTTGGCGCATGGTTATGTGCTCCCTGAACAGGCAGAACATCTCTCTGGGTTGGCAGGGCTGTGGTGGGACTGAGGGCAGGGCCATGACCCCACAGCCACCTCTCCCTCAGGTCGTACCTGCCTGTGGGCAGGGAACAGCGCTGGGACAATCCTCAGGGGATTCTCCCTGTCCCCCTGCAGAGAGCAGATTTACAGGAGCGCAGGGCAGAGATGCAAGGAGGAGTCTGCTTCTCCACAGCCACAGATCTGGGGTGGACAGCTGGCTTTTGATCTGGTTCCCCTGCAGAGCTCCGTGTCTCTGTTGGTGCTTTGACAGCCACTATCGCTCAGGACAGAGGAGCCAGGGCTTCCCAGGGCCTGTTCATCCCTTCAGCTTGTGACAGCCACCTCCAGGCTCACCGGGACTCCTCTCAGACTCACAGCTGTGGCTGGAGCTGGCATTGCTTCCCAGGGCTTTCCTCACCCTCCCAGGGCACCTCTTGATTTTGCCTGAGGGAAAAATGCACATTTCATCGGGAGAAGCATTTGATGAGTAGCTCCATTCATTTTCAGGGAATTAGCGCTGGTTAAACCAATCATCAGACAAGCAGGCATGGATTTAATGCCTACAGGGATACATTTACAACAGCCAGTGGTCTATAAACACAGCTACAGCTGTGCATATGGTGATAGCAATGTGGTTTGTGCACAGGATTTGGTGGAAGGTGGCTGCTTGTTACACTGTGCCACAGATAATGCTTGTGCAAAAGCTTTGTGCCTCCTAAGCAGCAGGGAACACATGGTGAAATGTTTCCAGGCTGTCCTGGGCTGGCTATCCAGCCTGAGATCTCATTCCAGGGATGCCCAGTGACCACATCCCACTGCGAGGGCAACTCACAGCTGGCGGAGGTGAGGCAATTCACAGCTGGCTGTGCCACCGGGGTCACTTTTAGCACACGTGTCCCACCTCACACCTCTGGGTGCCTCTTGGTGCTGCTGTCCAGTCTTTGGGTGGACCAGTGCAGCCTCTGTGTCCCCAGCAGCGGCAGCAAGAGCAGCACCCTTCTGATGGTGACCAGCGCCAGCAGCTGGGGTCTGCTGCTTTCCTTACCTCCAGCCCCTTGTGCCTTCCCAGAGGAAACCGAAGCGGGAGGCTCCTGCTCTGTGTCTGTAATTGGCTTCCAGCTTGGCAGAGGATGAGACACGATCTGATTTCCTCTTTATCTGACTCCAGATGGGTTTTTTTCATTGCACGGGCTGGGACAGGAAAGCGCTGTCGCACATCTGCAGCCCAGAAGTGGCACAGGGGCAGGGGCAGGCGTGGGGCTGGGGTGGTGGCAGGGGTGCAGATGGCCCCAGAGGATGAGCAGGGGATGAGGTGTGCTGTCGTGATACACAGGACAGAGAACACTGTGAGTTTAGTTAACATAGCCGGTCTGATAACCAGGATGCCCTGGCAGATGCAAACAGAACTTTGAAGATTACAATCTGAGTGGATTAAGACTCAGGTGCCAGGAAGAAGGAGATTGAATCACCCTCTGCAAGCAAGAGATCATTGTAAAATGCATGAGTTTGTCTTCGTAATGTTTAACATGACGATTGTAACAAGAGATTACTAACCCTATGGAATATAAGTGTTTTGGAATCCTCAGTAAAACCAAATTCTGATCCCGAATCAGTGTTCCCGTCTCTCTAAATCACTGACAGTGTGCCTTGCAGAGCTCTGGCTGTGGGGGTGGCACAGAGTGGGGACACCCCTGCTTTGGAGCTTGGTGCTGGAGGAGCTCCTGGCCAAGGACTCCCCCTCTGCTCAGATCCCCCTGCCTGCTCCCTAAAGGAGCACTGGAGGGCCCTCCCGGCCCACCACCAAGCGTGAAGGACACAGGGCAAGGCTGGAAAAATAACTTTTCATCCCTCCAGACCTGGGTGGGATTGTTGCTGGCTTACACCAAGGATCAAACCCTGAATCCCAGGCCCTAGATTTGCTCCCAAGGTGTTCAGCGGGGTTTTGCTCCGGTTCTCCTCACGCCTGAGATGTCGTGGCTTCCAGCCAGGCGCCCAGCCTGAGGCAGCACTCAGCATCCCCAGAACCATGCAGCCAGCTGCAGGCAAGCGGGCTGTGCCTGACGGCTCCGGCTCCTTATGCAAGCTCCTGGCTACAGAATTTGTTCTCCTTTTTGGGGCAGGACGGTGCTCTGAGGAACAGCTCTGCTTATCTAACACAGGACCGAGGCAGGACAGCCTGCGGTCTGGCCAGGCCTCAGCTGCCCTTGGGAACCTCGTGGGGATCCTGCCAGGGGCTGATAAATGCCAACAAAAGGATGTCAAGTGCTAGCAGTTGCTTCCAGGTTTGTTTATCCCTCCGATTCCTACAGAGGCACACAAAGAGTTCACACGCCATCCGCACAGAATGCTCTTTATAAAAACAAACGAAAGGGTCCTTGCTGTTCAAAATCAGCTTCCCTCCAGGTCTGTTTTAGCCCTGTGCCTGAGCAGCAGCTCCTTCAGAAGCCGGGGCTCTGCTGATGGGAGTTACTCACTTCTGTCCCTCAGCAGGCGCCTCGGTAATTTTCCCCAGCCGGTTACGTCAGCGGAGCCCTGCACCAGCAGCTCCCCGATTATGCAAGCTCCCTTCCCAGAGACGCTCAGGGATGGTCGTTTCAACCTTTATCCGCCACAGGCAGAGCTGCAATAAAAGCCTTGCTGATAAAGCCCGGCAATATATCGATAAAAGAAAAGCGTGGCACCGGCTGGAGATGGTGCTTGCGGGAAACTGAAAGGAGGAACAAAGGAGTGGGCTGCAGCCTGCACGGGCACAGTGGAATCTGCAGCAGTGCCACCTCTTGAAAAGACAGACACACTTTTCTAGTTCATCCAGGCAAAAGCAGGGACAAAGTTGTTTTTTTTTTTTCCCCTGGGGTTTCAGTTGATTAGCCAAATGCTTTGCAGTCATGGGTTTGGCGTGACTGAGCTACCTCTATGCTCCCACTGAGACACCATAGAGCTTGCTCACAGCTGGTGCAGGAATCCCTGAATTACAAGGCAGGAGCCTTCAACTTATTTTATTCAAACCCCCATCCCCCCCTCCTGTTTTTTTCTTTTTTTTCTCCTTTTTTTTTTTTTTTAAATGGCTGTGCAATTTTATCTTTGTAGAAGGACTCCAGAAGGGGGAAGATGTAAGCAGTTTTCTTCACCAAGGCCTTCTCAAAATTCTTTTGTTCACTCAGCTCCAACATCTCCTCAGTTCTCCAAGGGTGTTCTTCATCCCATGGGATGGTTTGGGTTGGAAGGGACCTTCAGAGTTCAAGCCACGGGCAGGGACACCTTCCACTAGATGATGGGGAACCCACAACTCGGGGTAACCTGGATCCAGGGGACAGAAAAGCAGGGGACAATGTCACTGCCTGGACCTCCAGTCAAAAAATTCCTCCTTTGACCTTCCTGCCTTGCTGCCTGCTAAGTCTTGCCTCCCGGTCTTTGAAAAAATGCCCTGACAGCAGGGACGGTCCTACAAACCCCTGCTTGTGCTGGGGTCAGAATCCTGCCCTGTCCCAGTGTCAGTGGGGACAGTGTGATGCCCTCTCCCCTTTCCCCTCGTCCCATCCACACAAAGGGTGGCAGTGGAGCAGGGGAACGATAACAAGTTTATGCAGTGGGAGGATTTTTGCCGCAGCAAGACCAGTTCAGAACGAGTTGGCTCACACAGTGTGATTCTGTTGACTGTTGAACTCCACCCCAGGCACTAAATCTGACTATAAAGAGAAATAATTGACTGACTGCTTGGGTTTTCTTGGGACAGGAACTATAGAAACGCACTCCTGTCAGACACAGGTGCAGCAGAGACGTGTTTGTCTGACCAGAGCCTGAATGTGTCAGCCAGTACAGCCAAGTTTACAAGAGGTGCCCAGTGCAAAATGCCACGTGCTAGTGTTTCCCCGTGGCTAGCAGCATTGCTGAGGTAATGCTGGAAAAAGGAAAAAAAAAAAAAAAAAAAAAAAAAAAAAAAAAATCACTTATCATCTCTAGCTGCGAGCGTCATAGAGGAATAAATGTCAATATCTGTATCATCAAGCTCAAGAGGTTCCTGTTAGCCACGGTGTTCTTGTTGGAGGGACGTGGAGCTGAGTCAGACAGATAAAACTGGTCCACATTTTTCAAATAATTTATAGGTCCTGAAACTCTGGAGTCCTCGGCTGAAAGGAGCCAGCAGCAGATTTGTGCTCCATTGGACAAATATTTCAGCCCAAGGAAAAATCCAAGCACCTTCTTTATGACATTTTGAAGAAAACCACTCACTGTTGGGACATTTAAAATTCCCCAATGTCATTGAAAAGGATAAAGAAGAGAAAGATAAAGAAGAGAAAGATAAAGATAGAATCAAAGAACTGCAAAAAGCATTTATTGGAAACAGAATTAATACTTTCAGTGATCCGAAGTGGTCAGGGTTCCTCTTCTGCCAAACACAGAAGGGAGTCCTTTGCATTGGTCTGCAATGATTATTGTCTTTCCATTTTTTGGCTCAGCCAGCAAAGTCCAGCAGATCCTGGGAGTGTGTGCCCTGAGAGAAGTTGGAATTTAGCAGCCCTCTGCCAGAATATGCTGGGAAATCTCAAAACTGGAATATTTTGAATGTGTTATCTGAACCAGTGCTCAGCACGTGGAGGAAGGAGAAGAAGATGCAGGGCAAGGGTGAGACGTGCTGTAAAGTTTGAGAATTCCATGTGCATGATCAAGCTGGGCTAAGCGCTCCCTGAGGAGCCCTGAGAAGCTGTGCAGGCTCAGGCACAGAATTATGGAATTAAAGAACAGGTCAGGTTGGAAGGAACCACAGTGGGTCATCCCTGTCCCAGGGAGCTGCACTCTCAGGAGGACTGAGGGTGACCAGGTCCCACCCTGGCCCCACACAGTTTTCCTCTTCTGCCACACACTCCCATGTTTTGAGCCCTCTCAACTACTCACTGTCAAAAGCATCAAGCACTAGACAGCTTTTGAGGCAGCCCTGTGGAATATTTAACGTTAGGGCGCTGTATTTGGGACAGGCAGCATTTCTGACAAAGGGGATGTGGTGAAACAGAGCTCTTTTGTCTCACCAAGCAATCTGTCTGCAAGGAGGACGGGCAGGTACAAAGCAATGAAAGGGATCTTTATGTCCTTTGAACGTGCTAGAAACACCTTGAATTAATAACTAGCACTTACATCTAGAGGCAGACCCGTGTTATTAGGAAGATTAACAGTAGCCAAGCACTTTTCCTTAAATGTGGAGCTGCAAAGAGCTCCCTTGGCACGGGCCTTGTGACAGAGGACGTTTCAATCCATCAGGGGCTGAAGGGAGCATAAATCAAACCTGAAAGTGTGAGATAAACCCACCCAGCCCCTGTAGTTCCCCAGGATGTTGCAGCACTTCATGGATGCAGAACGTGAAAGGACTTTTGGGGACCTGCTGCATGGTGCTGCTGCTGATGGCTTCACTCCACGTCCAGCTCAGTCCTGCCCGCACTGGGACCTGCAATATGCCCCAGATGAGCATTAAACACGAGTGTCAATGTAAATTTTTCCCAAATACAGGCTTGACATTGACTTGGGAGCCCCTTTCGGTCTCCTGTCTAATGAGGACTTTGCTTAGCAATGCAATTAGCACACAGGTTAATGAACCTGCTCACAGAGCTGCTCTGGGGGGGAGGACACGCACAGCTGCCACCTCTGTGACGCCAAGGTCCCCGTGCTCAGGGCATTTCAGCTCTCCAAAGCCACCAAGTCCATTCCCTCTCCTAGCGGGGTGTTTCCACCACCTCAGCCCTGACGTGGGTTCTTCACAGAGCAGCAGCAGCAGCAGGAGGAGGAGGAGGAGGAGGAGGAGGAGGAGGAGGGCTGGGTTTGGCTCTCACACTGGCGCTGAGCTCAGGCACAGGGACACTTCCCCGCTGTCCCACGTGTGCTGCAGCCGCCCGGGTGCGACACGCCGGACCCGGGACTCCACACGTGGCTGCTCCGCGGCGTTTCCAGCCGCCCTCCTAATAAGCGCTAATTCAATTTTCGGCTTTGCTCCCTGATCCTTTCATGCCGCCTCCTGAGCCGCTTTGTGCCGACGTCTGCTGATGTCAGCAGCTGCGGGACGGGCAGGAGAGGGATGGGCTGGGCTGGGATGGGGGGACACTGGGGGGTCGCCTCCAGCCTGGGATTTGCTCCGTGGCACTCGCCAGGATGCGCAGGCTCCCTGGGATCCTCTGGAATGACGAGAGGGGCGTTGCAAGCGGATTCTGCGCAGCCAGATCTAGGCGAGGGATTAAAATTTTGTGCCCGTGGTCTGAGGAGCCGTCTACCGTGCTCCGAGGGGAAGATTAGTGAGCTCAAGCTCAGCATGAAATTCAGGGCGAAAATCTTATCACACGCCGGAAAAAAATTTTTGCCTCGTGCTCTAATCCTCCTGGAGGGGGCTGAATAACAAACAGCACAGCCCGGAGGGGCTGTCTCCGGGTCGTGGAGAGCACAGCCTCCACAGACCCGGTTAATCACCCCCTCCTCAGCCGTCACCACTGAGCCGGCGAGCCCTGATCCAGCGCTGGCCCCGTCAGTGAAAGCCTGGATCCCAGGGCTGCGGCTCTGGGCACACACGGGCGTGGGTGTCCTTTCCCCCATTCCCCGTCCTCCTCCCGCCCTGCCGAGTTCCCAGCGGGAGATCAGGTGCGGGGAAAGCCGGACAAGCGCAGAGCGGAGCAATAAACCCTTGGCAGGCTGGTGTTGAGGGTAGTCAGGATCAAAGCGAGCACCGGGAAGCCCAAGGGCGCAGCTGAACCTTGGCACTCTCCTTGTCCTGGCTCACACCACTGCCAGGGCTTGGCGCTGCCCGAGGCTGGCTGAGCACTGCTCCTGCTCTGGGCGACGCCATTCTTCTCCTCCCACCCTGCCCAAGGGAATTTCAGGGACCCCCCAAGTCCTGGGACAGGACAGGAGTCCCAGGTAAAACAGGAGCGTTAGCCTAGGCATATTAATTCATCCGTAAATTTCTTAAGTAATTAATTTGTTCCCTCGGACACAAAATGCCAAAGGCATGCACCTGGAAACAAGCAGCCCTTCTGCTCTTACATGTGGCACATGAATCCAGAGCCAGCGTCACTCATCCTCAGGCCCCAGAGGTCGGGGGTTTCGTGTGGCAGCAGACAGAAGGTTTTCAGTGATCTCGGGCTCCCAGCCCCAGCTTTGATGGCAAAGCCAGAGTGTGCTGCCTCCCCCAGCCACAGCCATCTCCTCTTCCTCTCTCTGAGGGTTTATTACTCACAGGTGAACCCAGCCACCTATCCACGCAGTGCCGCCACCTCCCCTGCTGAGGCTTGACTTGTACAAACCGCTTTTCCTGTCGGTCAGCAGTGGCCAAGGGTCAGGGCAGTGCAACAGCACAGGGGCAGGAGCCTTTCTCTGTGCCCCACGTGTGCACACAAATCTCAAGCGTCCCGTGCCTGAGCGTGGCTCAGGACAGCAGCAGGCTGCACGTCACATGAGTCACTGCTTAACGCCACAGACACGCTGGATCTGCACAAAGCTTCTTGTGACGACAGCACGAAGGCAACTGGAGCTGGAAACGATTTGAAAAAAATTAGAGAAAAACGGCTGGAAGAGTTCGCAGAGCAAAGAGGTTGTGGGTAACCTCCCCAAAGCTGGGAAGAGGGGACACGTGCTGGCCTCGCCCATGAGTTCGCCCTTCAGCCCTGCCCCGGTGCTGCCACCAGAGGCAGGAGTGACACACCAGAGGCAGCAGTGACACCCGTGACACCCAGCTTCGGGGGGGGAATGTGATCCCAGAGAAATCCCCGCCTTTTTGCGCTGATCCCGGGGTTTGTCAGATGCTTTCCTCACCTCCAGTGCCTCCCCTGCACGGAGGAGAGGGGCAGACCACGGCTTTTGCATGTCCGTGTCTAAGAAGCAACTTTGCTTCTGTGTGCCATGAGGGGTGGTAAAAGCATTTTTAATCAAGAGCGTGAGGTAACACAGACAAAAAAGTCTCTGTGAAAGAAATTTCATGGACAGCACCAAAAGAGAAATTATCCAGCTATAGGAAGCTTTAGCAGGATCCCTCTGAGTTGCCGTGCATCCCCAGGTGATGCTTAGCATTAACTTAATTATTTTTTAAATTAACAATAAATTACTTATTAATAATTACTTAATTGAGCATTGCTTAATTAGCACAGTGTCCATTGTCCTTCAGGCTGTGGGCAGTGGAATGTGGAACAGACCCACCGGATCCATCTCTGGTCCATCTCTGGCCACAGGCAGACTGGGAACTGCTTCCCTGTTGGTGAGGGATATCTTTGCTGCAGCTGCATGGTTTGGTAAATCTGCAAGTTTTGGTAAATCTATATGTTTTGGTAAATCTGCATGTTTTGGTAAATCTGTGTGTTTGGGAGAGCAGATTTGGGGGGCTGCTCCAAGGAAACAAACTTCCCACATCTATGGAGGACACAATGTAAAGAAAAGTAAAATATCCTCATTTATTTTCAAGATTCATTTGGGATATTAGGAAATTCTACTGAGAAAGTTTAGAGCCAAGAGGAAAAAAAAATTCTCACAGCTGCCTTTCTGCAGCCAAATATGCCAAAGACAGCATCAGCAATAGCCAAATGTTAGATATATACAGCACCTTAACAGATTGCCTTTTTGCCTCCAGCTTTTTTCCCTGATCCTGCTCCTACAGACAAGCAGGAAAGCTTTTAAACCAGGAAGACCCCTGAGGTCTGTCAAAACTGCTTTAAAACCCCAGTTTAGGCTAAAATTCAGTGACAAAACACATGGGTTTTAACAATTTTTCACTGCAACCACACCTCAGTGGTCTTGCTGGACTCAGTCTTCGCTTCATAAATTTAACAGGAATACTCCAGTTGAATCCAGGGCCCATAGGCTAAGCCTCAGCAATTAATGCTCACTGATTTATTCACATACATATTCACCACCAGGGTACAGAGCCCTCTGCAGACACTATGCAAATAATGGATACTAATAAATGCAACTGCCTTACTCCAATTTACAGCATAATATTCGTACTCTACCAGTTAAGACTTTCTGTAGTCTGTTAGCATATAGTTATTAATGGCCAGAAAAAAAAGGGCTGCAGCTGTATACAAACAAACATTTACCTTTGTAGGAAACCAGCAGCAACAATCCACAAAAAAAAACCCCAAAAAAACCTGTTTCCTGAAAGAAAACTGAGCTTTGGGAAACCCGCAGGGAGCATATTTTGCGTGCCAGTACAGAACGTCTGATCTTGAAATATGTAATTATCTGGGGAAACCACCTCATTATTATGATGATGATTATTTGGTTTTGCATGTCTGAACTTTTTTGTTTTTAGAGGAAATTTTTTTTCATGTGAAATTTTGGCCTGAAAGCCAATAGGGCTGCATCTCCTCTGAAATCCCAGCTCTCAGGCTTTTCTAGAGTGTCCAAGAGCTGCAGTCCCATGTGTCCACAACCAGGTGAGCGCTCATCCCCAGCAAGGTGAGATGCTGCCCTAGCTTTTTTTTTTTTTTTTTAGCAAAGTTGTTATTTCTCACTGCCTGTTAAGCCTCCTGGACAAATCAGGCAGTGTCACTGCTCCCTGGAGACTGTGAAATCCCTTGGAAATATGCATTTATTGGGCTGAGGTCATTTATGGGCCTCATAAAATGGCCCAGTGACACCGCACTGCCAGAACCCCTCATCCACCAGCAAGGGGCAAGGAAAGAAGAGCAGCAGTGATTGGAAAGCATCATTTTCTCTAGGAGTGTCACCAGGCCCAATCTTTTCCCCTAAATATCCCATGGTTTTTAGAAACCTTTTAGAAATATTTTAACCCTATTACTATCAGGAGGATTAAGGAAATTCCTAAGGACTGAGGTGCACCAGTACTAGATCAGGCTGATTTCTGCTGAGTTTGTTTCCCTTCTCTCATCTGACACCAAATGAGAAAGCCAAAGGTTTTGCAGTGTTATTTATTTGGGTTTTAGTGTAAAATGCACAATGAGAGGACATCTCTGGACCAGGTATTTTGCAGTTCAGCACCCCCAGGAACACGTGGCCTGAGGAGCTGACTCCTCATTCACAGCTCCCTCTGGATTTTAACCCAGTGGGCAGTCGGGTTGGTCCAACATGGTTTACCCTTCTTCAGTCCATGCTGGCTGCTCCCAGCTGCTCTCTTCTCCCTCCTGTGCCCACAAACAAGCTCCAAGGGAACTCCTTCCATGATTTTCCTAGAGACTGGCAGGGCTGCAGTGTCCCGGATTGTCCTGGGGCCCTTTTCTGGAAAAGAGCACAGTGTTTGCTTCTCTCCAGTGGCAAGGGGATCCCCTGATCCCCACAACCTTTCAGGCATTATGAGAGCATCGCTGTGAGGAGAACAGCCACCTCCCTTGGCACCCTTGGGTGGAGCCTGGTGTGTCCCCTGCGCAGGATGTCCCCCCAAACAAACCCTGACCTGATCCTCACCCTCACTGCTGATTGTTCCCCTTCAACTTGTCCCTAAGGGGTCTGGGACGCTTCTTGGTCAGGACTGAGACAAATCAGGCCACAAACGCTTCTGCCTTACCTGTCTCTGCTGTCACTAAATCCCCTGATGCAATTGGATGCGCCCCAGTTTTCCTTATTACTTTCCTTATTTCCTTTCCTTTTACTTCTGATTTTGGGGTAGAGACTCCTTGTGTTGCACTGACACTCTTGCAAGAGTCAGCTTTAGATGGGTTTTGCCTTTCCTAGCACTGCCCTACGCACCTGGGCAGTGTTTCTAAATCCCTCCTTCGTAGAAGGGGTTTGCTTAAGCCTCGTGCTACTGCCTTTTCTCGTTGGAGGCCAGTGCTAAATTCCCAGCCCTTCAATTATCCACAGCCACAGTTCCACTGCACACAGAGTGGATCCAACAGCTGCCTTCTGATGGAAGAGAGGGAGAGACGCATAACTTGCATAAATTAGCTTCTAAATTAAATTGTAGCCTCATAAAGTACGACTCCAGCACACAGTTAACTTTTACA
Source organism: Bombycilla garrulus (assembly GCA_013400315.1). NCBI lineage: Eukaryota > Metazoa > Chordata > Aves > Passeriformes > Bombycillidae > Bombycilla > Bombycilla garrulus. The sequence goes on along the minus strand of VXBU01003344.1, from coordinate 1,143,087 downwards.
GCCTGGTGAAACCCAGCCAGGAAGCGAGCCAAGGATGTGAAAAGGGCACTGGAAGAGATGCAGCGAGGTTTTCATTCTCTGTGCTTGGTGCTGCTCCTCTGCCCTCGGCTGAAGGCAGAGATCTCTGGCAGGGAGCGGTGCAGGATGAGATGTAAAAGTGTGTTTGCAGCTGATTTACAGTAACAGGAAAAAGCACAGCACCTCCAGTCCAAGATGCTGACTCTGCCTGCCCCGCAGAGCCTCTCTGGCTATATAATTACAGATCAAATATCGTGTTCATTCAGTTCCTGCTGGATCAATAGCCCGCAGCCTCCCTCTGCAGCTTCATTGCTACACCTGAGCCTAAAACCAGCTGGTGAGTGCTTCTCCTGTGACCTGCAGCACTGAAGGGTCCCAAAGGGGGATCAGAGGAAGGGCAGAACAGCCAGGAGGCAAGAGGACGAGCAGCATCCAGGGAGAAAAATCCATTTGCTAAAACATTCTATTAAAAAAACACGAGCTCAGACCCAAAACACCAAGGAAGAGCAAGAGCTGACCCTTTTTCCTCGCCCCTGAGCAGTGAACTTTCGGATCCTCCAGACTCTTCTCTAGCAGGCAGCTTCTCTGTCAGGACACAGCACACACACAGCACAGCTTTTGTTACAGCAAGGAAAAATCTCCCAGGTGATTTTATAATGTAGAAGAGTCTGAGTTTAGGACGTTTTTTGTTCTGCAAGCAGGTTACTTGTGAGAATAAACCTGGCTGAGTGAACGGGCAGGACCACCTGCTTTTGCAGCTTTGTGTAAGTGGTGTTCCTGTGCTCACTGCTGGGAGGAAATTTCTGCACTAAGGTTTTTTTTTCTTGACCTCCAGGTAAAATGATAGAGCTTTGGAAAGCACACGTGGAGCCTGACAGTGTCCAGCAAGGCAGGTGAGCCCAGGTGTGCAGGGAGAGGCACCACGGATGGGCTTGGAGTAAGGTGGGACGCCATGGGGAGAATTCCAATGTCACAGCTTTTTTAACGTCCAGGAGGGTTCATCTAAGAGAAAGTGAAGTCATTTCATGTGGAATTCCCCAAAGCCCCACAGCGGAGCCGCTGCAGGCCTTGAGAAGCAAGTGTGGGGCTGAAGGATCTGCCTGGGGCCTGCAGAAGAGCAGGCTGTGAACTGAGGCGTGTAAGAGACTTTCCCAGTTCAACATTAACCTCGAATTTTGGCGCCAGCCCTCCATGGGGACACACCAGCAGGTTCAGACAGGTATCCAAGGGTCCTCTCTGGACACGGTGCTGGTTTAGCAATGAGCCCCAGGGCAGTCTGGCACGGGGCTGGATTTGCCAAGGCCCTGTGTGATTTGCCTGGCGTGGCACAGAGGCCGGGGGAGGTGAATCTGACAGACCCTGCCACTGGCACTGGTCTGATCAGCACAGCGGTTTCACTGCACATTCAACAAAAATCCCTGGTAATCCTCATGCAGACAGTCTCCAAGGTGCAGCCCGTCCCCACACCTAACACTCCACCCCCAGTTTGTAGCAGGACCACGTTTGATAGAGCCATGCTGTGGAACGCCAGGAAGTCAAGCCAACCAGACAAAAAAACCCCAAAACCTACAAACCCCCCCCACAAAAAACGCCCAAAAAAGCCCCAAAACAAAACCAAAACACAAACAAATGTAAAGCCCCCAAAACAAATGAACAAACAAAAAAATTCCAAAACCTCCTGCACACACAAAAAAACCAAAAAAACACAAATAATCAAAGACAAAATGAACAAACAAGTGGCAAAAGAAGGTGTTGTCAGCCCTCTGATTTGGCTTGCAGTGCACCCTGCCCGTGGGGTGTCCCCTCACAGAGCAGGAGGGAGCACTGGGGTGCTTGGGGCTGGAGTGGTGAGAGTGCTTCTGACATCCCACTGAATCCTTTGCCTTGCAAATCCCCAGCCAGGGGGTTTAAAGTGGCCAGCTGCTTTTCCATTAGAGGTGATAAAGCAGGAGATGGAACGATCCCAGCTTGCCAGTCGGAGCCCAGGGCGGGTTTGCCAAGCCGGCAGCAAGAGCCAAGCCTCTCTTCCTTGCATGCCTGCCTTCTCCTTGGGACAAGCTGAGCAATTCTGGGAGCCAGGGAAACCACCAGAGCTTTGGGGGCTCTCTCCAGCCATGGTCCCCTCACTGGCATCTTTTTGCTGCAGAAAACTGCGTGTTCATGGTCACCATTTACAGCAACGTCGTGTTTTAGAAATATCTTTCTTTTCACGTATGGTTGCAGAGGAGCATTCCAGTTTGGAGGGCAATGGGGTAGCATCTCTTCAGTGTCTGGTTCTTACTTTTCCTCCAGCAGTGTCACCCAATCCTGCTCACAACATGGCTGGGGAGAGATTGTGTGACGATGGACGTCATCGCTGCTTTGTGCTCATTCCCCTCCTCTTTCTTTTTTTTTTTTTCCCCTGCCAAGTTATCCTAAGAGAGGCAGTTTCTGACTGGCGATGTGAAATGTTACCTTTATCACTTCTCCACAGCACCAGCAGTATTACAGGCTGTCAGTCTAAAAAAAGCAGCTTTGTTTGAGCGCGCAGAGCAGGCGCTGCGCCGGCAGCGCAGAACTCGCCACATCAGCATCCAGAGGTGAAAGGGCCCCATTAGGTGCCACACGGAGGTGTCACAGCCTGCTCTTGACAACTCCTGCACGTCTGAGCCCATTCAGATGTCAAATGTATAAATAGAGATCCACGTAAAAGGCAGTGCTGCTCAGCAAAGACCCACATGCACACCTCCCTCCCCCCCCCCCAAGGATGTGAGCAGAAAAGTGGAGGGAGATTGCTCAGTGCTGAAACATCGCCAGTGACGCAGATCTCTAAGTGGGTCAGATGGAAAAGTGATGTTAATGAGTTTACGTGTGAAGTTTGGGGAAAAAAAAACCCCATCCAGTGATGAAGGTGAAGACAAAGCCAAGGATTTTTAGTGTGCTGGGTTAGCGAGTGAGCAAGAAGGTACGAGCCTTCCTCCCCTCCCTCCAACAGGGGCTTTTATTATTTCTTCACTACAGATACGAAACAGATGGGGACAAAGGGAGAACAGGCCCAGCTGGGCATTATTTAAAAGCAGCAACAAGTAAGAAGTTTCCATAATGAAATTGGATTCTCGCAGGCAGCATGTGTGCACTGGCTCCTGACTATCTCAGGGCAACCAGCCGAGCGCACGGTGCTCCTGTAATCTCCACAGGAGCCTTCCCTTGGCTGAGGTGCCATTGCAGAGAGGTGCACAATTCAAGGAGCGCCACAGAAGGCGCATCTGGATTTATGGCTGCCATATTTCAGGGCTGTGTGAGAGGTGCTTGCAGTTTCAAATGACTCCTCTGCAAAATGAAGCAAACCAAAGGCACCGATGTTAGTGTTCTCATCTGTCATCTTAAAAAGCAAGAGCTACTGCCCGCCTGTCCTCTTTCCAGCAAGAGGCCACACTGAGTATTGTCAAAAGCAATCATTTTCCCTGCTAAATCCTTCCTTTGGGCTACAACGTTTCTGTCTGAAGCACAGGGGAGAGAATAAAATAAACTGAGCAGCAATAAAGAGTCACAGAATCTGAACCGTGGACATCATCTAGTCCACCCTCATTCTGCCCTGAAAGCAGCGACATTGCCAGCATGAGGTCAGCTTAGGAATGGTGACTGCAGTCTTTAAATCTTCAAGGGGACTCTGCTGCTTCTGGGCAACTTGTTTGACTAAGTCACCACACACAGAAACGGGCCAACCTGTTAGCAGGACCAGAATGGTGATCTTTTTTTCTAGACTGAGGCAGAGGTGATGCCATGGGCAGTGAAGCGCTGTGGGAAGTGTCAGGCTTATCAGGCTTTGAATGCTGTGGAGTTTGGTTATCCCCAGGGTGAAGGGAAGCCAGGTGCCTCCAGGGTGTGCTCAAGCAGCCTGGTCTCTGTTTTAGCTCTGTTCTCCCCGTCCCCACACCCTGAGCAGCTGGGTTGAGCTGGGCACAGGTACCAAGGGGGATGCCCAGGGTCAGAAAGTGCAAGACCCTGGACTGAGCTGACCCAGATCTCAGGGAGGACAAATGTACAGGTCTTGAGGTTACTGAGTGGGAACTCGCAGCTCTGCAGAGGGAGGAATGGGCACATCCTTCCCAATGGACAGCCCTGACTTTGATGGAAATGCTAACAGCAGCCTGACATCAGCCCCAGACCCAAACCCTGCTCCCAAGGAGCAGCACATCCCCTCAGGAAGAGGATTTCATCAGAGGAAGCCTGATGGAACCATCAGAGGAACCATCACTGCTCTGCTGCCTGTCCTCCCCAGACTGGACGCAGCATTCAAAGCACTGCCAAGTCCCAGATACATCTGTGCAGGAGCAGTGTGTGATTGCAGAGTCCCCCTGGGCTGTCCCAGGCAACTCCAAAGGCTTTGCTGCTGCACCTCCCCACCTGGACATCCCTCAGAGACTCAGCTCAGCCCCACTCCTGCACACCCCCAGGTCGCCGGGGTCAGTGTGGATGTAACCCATCGGTAACTGTGCTGCCCAGGGATTTCTGCCATGCTGTGGGTACACACAAGCACTTCCTGGAGGTGGGGAAGAGCTGCACTGGGAGCCCAAAATAAGCCTGCGGTTTTGTAAGCCCTGCAGTGCCATCAGAAAAGCAAATGAAATCAGCACCTTTCTGAGGGGGGGAATGCTGACTCACCTGGTGTCTGCTTCCCTGCAGACTACCTACAGCAGTTTCTTTCTGCTCTTTGTATGTGCTTTGGGTCCTCTTCACCTCTGTCTGCAGAGGTTTTTCATCATTCCCTTTCCACAGCACTCCTGCACAAGCCCTGTGTGCTCCTCAGCTCCGGGGCTGGAGCTGGTTCTCCTGACTGGTCTGTGGCACCCATCATAACCCACAGCAGGGCCTGTTGGTTTCCAGTCCATCATTTCAGGGGAGCTAAGGAGGAAGAGCGCTCTTCATGCTAAGCTTGGGCCACTGGAGTCTCACAGACCCGCAGTCAAAGGTCACTCTCCTACCTCAGATTGAAACACCACGTGGGACTCTCAGAGAGCCATTTCCAGTGATGCCTCTGAGGGATAAAGTCATCAGTTGACGAGGAAAAAAAAAAATCACAGTTAAATTTCAAGAGACCTTTGGGAACAGGCACACTTAAGCAGCGCTGGTGGCAGGTGCCCCAGTAAGAAGCTCATTATGTCCAATAAGTTACTCCCTGAAAAGCTCCCAGAGCTCTTATTATCTCTGGAGTGATATGCAGAAGTGGTCTAATCTCTTGTAGGGCTTACAGAGGGATTCAGCTCTTTGTTTCAGTTTAATTACCTTTCAGAAAAGAAAATTCCTATCAGAAGCCTGGGAGAAAAAATAGAGGGTAAATAGTTCAATGCAAGTAATGTAAAATTAGGGTGAAATCCTGTCACACCATGGTTTGCAGTAAGAGATCTCTGACCTTATGCCATCAGAAACCAGGGGAAAATTCTCTATCTCACCTTCCAGGGAAAGACCCCCCTCCAGCAGACACCTTGGCTGTATTAAAATTGTAACTAAGAGCATTTTCTGAGGAAGGAGAATAATAGCTTTGTAAATGTATGTACCTCACACCTGAAGTCTCACTGACTTTGAATTCTCCATGCATTTGCAGGCCCTTTCAGTCTGACACTCCTTTGTGTGAGATTATTTATTTTATTTCTACTTCTAAGAAGCTTTGTGTAATAAGGTGTTAAGCTTAAGACAGTTTAAACTAATATTTGATTGTGGAAAAGAGTAGTATCCCTGAATAAGGTTGAAAGTGGGTGCTTATAAAATTAAAAATTGTTCCTGTTCTGCTTTGGCAGATTAAACCTGTGAAACTATAATAGGATTTACCTCTCTCTCTCTTAGAATGCCTCGGGTTTTAGCTTTTCCCTCGGAGGAGCAGAGACAGGTGACAGACAGCACACTCAGCTTGATGTCCCAACACTGTGGAACTGCACGTGGGGCTTTGGATCAAAAATCCTTCGTGGTGGGTTGTTGCTTTGGCTGTCGGCAGTGAACAAGCAGGAGCTGCAGCAAATCCCACCAGCAGGCTTGCCAATGAAAGCCCGAAGGCCTGAGCACCTCAGCAAGGAGCAGGGGGCTGTTTGGGGCATCTCAACCTGCCTGGATGTGCCTGCTGAAGTTGAAAAACCATTTCCAAATGCTCTGCTTGAGCGTGAGCCACGACCTGAGTGAAAACGTGGGTGGGGTATTGTGTTTTTGAGAGCCACAGCCCTGGCTGGAAACAGAGGAGTGATTTGTTCCCCTGAGCACAGTTACCTGCTCCCCTCTCCCCTCCTCCTCGGGACAAGAAGCTGCCCAGTGAGCAGAAGAGAGCCACTGCTCCTGATCTGGAGTGAGCCCGTGGGAGGCCAAGATGATCAGAAGGATGGAGCACCTCTCCTGTGTGGAAAGTTCCTCCTGTGTGGAGAGAATTGGGACATTCAGCCTGGAAAAGAGAAGCCTTTGGGGTGACCTAATTGCAGCCTTCCAGCATCTGATGGAGCCGATAAGAAAGATGGAGAGAGACTATTTAGAAGAGCCTGGAGTGACAGGACAAGAGGGAATGGCTTCAAATTGAAAGAGAGTAGGGTTAGATTGGATGTTGTGAAGAAATTCTTCCCTGTGAGGGTGGTGAGGCCCTGGCACAGGCTGTGCAGAGAAGCTGCTGATCTCTACTTCAGCACTGTATCAAGGCAAGCCCTTTACAGAGAAATGAGCTCAGGTGTTTATTTTGTGAGATGACAGCATTTAGAGTTCAAACTGAGCAGTGCAGAGCTTTGATAGACTCTTCCTACAGTGTTATTTGCTTGCCCAGGACTACTCAGTGGAAATAATCTCAGATTTTCAGCCCTGCCCTGAACATGTTTTTTCCAAAGAGAATCAGCACAGCAAACAGGACTCCCCATTTCCAAAGCCCCCGCAGGGGTGAGTGAGAAGGATTGCAGACACACTGTCTTCTCGAAGCACCTTTCTCTCTAAAACACCTGGCGATTTTAAGTGTCCTCAGGGACTGCTTCCCAAAGAGGGTGGCAGGACACAGGCAGCGTGACACGGAGCCCAGAGCGAGGTCTGTGCGCCCGTGGGTGACCGCCCTGCTCTGAGCTCAGCTGGAGCTGGGGGCTGAGACCCTGCCAGGGACCAGAGCAGGAGAACAGTTTGGCTTTTCGAGCCCTGAGCAGTGAGTGCAGCTTGTTTGCACAGCAGATTTTATCGTTGTGCAATGCCTTTGAAGTCTGCAGAACGGGACAGGTGATGCAATCCCTCCTAATTAGCACAGTCCAGAGGGAATGACCAGCTTTAAAGTCTCCAGGTAACGCTCTGGCTTCTGTTTCCTCCCCAGCTTTCTGGTTATTGAGATTCAGTGGAAAGGCCTGGAAGGCATTAGAAAAACTGCTGCTCCTGGCTGCCAGCAGAGTGTGAGGTCAGATATTTCTCTGGATGCCAGGGGACAGGCAAGGCCACCTGATGCACTCTGGGCACTGCCAGGCCTTGCCACAGCTCAGCTTTTGGTACGTGCAACCCATAATAACAGCACCTCCTGAAGCTCAGGGAGGGTTAGAAGGAAGTCTGACCCCAAAAATTCTTCCTTTATCAAGCAGTGACCTACAGTGAACAACGCCAGTGGAAAGACGTGCAGGCAACGTCAAGAGAAATGTGATATAAAAAAATTATGACAGCTGAGAAGGGTCCAGAACAGGCAAATGCTGAAGATATTAAAGCAAACAAGATTGTTTCAGGCACACAGGAAGCACGAAGCTTGGCAGAGAGTTGTTGTTGAACTACTGGTCTGCAAACGAGCTGGCTGGGCTATTTAAAAGGCTAAGGACACTGCAGAGGAGGTTTGGAGAAGTATTTGCATGACAAGTATTTGACTTTCAGATGAAAATAGCTGAAGCTTCATCAGGAATTGGGGTACCAAAGAAGGGAACCGGCCCAAAATAATATATTAAATAACAAGTTGCAAGTACCCAAACTTTTTAAAAGTGTCCCAGAGGAACTGGATACTGTATTACATCTATAAATTGTACCTATGAAAAAATAATGGATAAGTTTTTGCAAAGGGATAAAGAAATGTGGTAGCTAAACTGAAAGTGTAGTCTTTCCTTAAAGCATGATATTTTATTAGAGAACCAAAAAAGAAAAAAAAGAAATCTTTCACTCATCTATAGAAAGAACACCAGTGTGACTGCACAGCGTAGGGAATCTTACTGCAGGTTCAGGAAAACTGGGTGAAAGGGCAACTAAAATGTAGTTATTAACAGCACATATTCATTCAGCATAAATCATAGATTCCCAGAATGGTTTAGGTTGGAAGGGATTCAAAGATTATTTAGTTCCAACTTCTCTCCCATGGGCAGGGACACCTTCCACTAGACCAGGCTGCTCCAAGCCCCATCAGACCTGGTCCTGAACACTCACAGGGTTGGGGCAGCCACAGCTTCTCTGGACAATCTTTTCCAGTGCTTCACCACCCTTGTGGTAAAGAATTTCTTCCTAATATCCAGTCCAAACCTGCTCTGTTTCAGTTTGAAACCATTCCCCCTTGTCCTGTCACTCCATGGCCTTGTGAAAAGTCTCTCTCCATGAACATGCAGAGTTCAGTAACTCTGGATTCTTCCACCAGATGAACCACGAGCAGCTGAAGTGACAATGACAGGCTGAATTTTAGGAGGCTTCTGACTGAGATCCCAAAGAGAAGACTTTGGTACACCAAGGTTTTGGCAGGTGAAGAGTGTGACAACAATACAGAGCCACAGCGATGTGATGGCACATGTGGCAAAGACAAGAGATGTAATGGAATCATCGGTGTGGAGACAGAGGAAATCCATGGATCCAGATGGCCAGGAAGCTCTATCCCAAAATATTAGAAAAGCAGGCACTTGACATTACCTGCCAGGCTTTCAGAGCAGTCTGCACAAGAAAACAGGGGCCACAAGGCTGGAAAACAGCTGAGGCTGCAGGGATAGGAAATTAATCCAGACAATAATTGATCTGTTAGCTTAACCTCAGGAGTACGACAAGCATTTGACTAATTTTGAAGGGAGGAATAATGCAAGACACAGGGTTTAATAGAAAATGGTATCAAATGCAACAGGGAGGTTACCAAAAATAAATCTGACCTGTCTAACGCAAAGTATTTATTGTGAAAATAGCTGAGGTTACAGGCAAGAAAATGCCATGGATCTCATCTATCTGGCCCCCTCCCCAGTAATAAGTGGAGGAGTGGATTGCTAGGAATTAGGAGGGCAAAGAGTAGGTGGAGGATGAGACGCCTACAGATTGTTCTGAAAGTCCTCTCCGTCAGCAATTGTAGCTTTTACACTTCAAAGAAGACCCAGACACACCCGTGTCCTCCTTCTGGGGGGAGCTGGATGTGCTGCTTTGCATCTGGCTGTGTGGTCAGCCATCTCCTGTGGGCTCCCATCCTGTCACAACCCCCCCTGTGGCACCGGGGACCTCCCTGGACACGTGGTCCGACCTCACGCAGCCTTCGGCCTGCAGGACGTTCTGCTTCACAGACACCACATCATCCCTGGGAAGGAAAATATCCGACGGCTAATTAAAATTTCCTAGCGATGACTAAACCCACAACGACCCCTCTTCAGTTGTTCCAATGGTTATTAATTAATCTCACCATCACCACGGCAGGGCTTCAGCCGCTGCCTTTTCGCCAGATGGCCACAAAACGCAGCCTTTGCTCCTCTGCCAAGGGGAAGGGTGAGATTTTACCCTCCTGGCAAACCCACTCCATGCCAGTGGCAGGAGGATGCCGGGCTGAAGTGAGCCCTGCCAGCCCCCAGGCTGAGAAATCAGGCTGGCCCCAAGCAGATCAGCATCACTTCGTGCCCAGCCAGGCTCTTCCTCTGACGTCCTCTCCTCTCCCTTCCCCTCCCTCAGGTTTCCCTGTGCGCACGAGCAGCAGCCATCGCTCCACTCTGCCTTGGAATTGATTATTTCTCTCTCTCTCTCTGGCCCCATCCATTAATGACGCACGTTGATTCAAATGCTGTTGCTTTTTACTCCTCACCCTCTCTCTCTCTCTCTCTCTTCCCCCCCCTCCATTCCCACAATTTTTGTGACGCATGAAGTCAAGGTTGTCATTATTCTATATTTGCATGGATTAAGCTGCCTTCATCATCTATTAGCTTCCAAGTGATAAGAGCCCACATGCAGGCTCCCTTGTTTTGTGGGCTGCCTCTGCCCGCCGTCCCTGATTACTTCTGGCCCAAATTCCAGCTCCAGGAGCCAAACGTCTGTCTCAGGCAGAAATGCCTCAAAAATTATTTTTTTAAGACGTCCTTTTCAGAAGGGGAGATGTGTTTTCTTCCATGTTTGTCTGTCTTGGCTGCCTCGACTGCATCTTTCCACGCTACCAAATTATTCAAGGCTTCCTCTCAATTTTTCATGTTATATTTGAGGTGAAACAACCGGATCCACCTGTTGATCTCCTTTTATTTGCATGCCTAACATGTCAGATACCTTGGGGTGGTTCTAAGGTCTTCCACAGTAATTAATATCCTAACTTCCCGCTTAAAAATACTTCCTGCTATTTACTCTGCTTGTAGGTTTAAAATAAGATTTAAAAGAGACAGAAAAATACAGACTGGAAGAGGAGTTAGAGAGATGGAGAAACCCAGGAAAACAGAGAGATGGTTGGTAGAAGAGGTCCATTGGGCCTGTGTGTGGCTGGAGAAGGCTTGACAGGTACAAATTCCCTGCCTCCTCACCAGCCCTGAGCTGGAGCTGCCCGGTGTGCTGGAGCTCCAGCAAGAGCTCAGTGTCGAGCAGGGGTTGCAAGTGGTTTTCTCATCAAGCCCTGGTCTGCTGTTGCTTCCATTTATGGGTATTTCATGCAACTAAATGATGGCTTTGAAGCCGATGATAAAACAGCTTTTCTCTTTCCTTGCTGCCTGTGCAAGCCAGTCAACCAGTTCCACTGAATTCCAGCAGCCAGTAAATGCCATATGGACCTGAAGGAATGCAGCAAGTGCCAGGCAAACAGCAAAAGGCCACAAAAAGGGGTGAAAAATATCTCCTTTATTCTCTGTGTGCTTGATGTCTGCACACAACTGTGCCTTTCATTTCTGTCCTGCTGTAGCCTGGGCTGATTCAGACCCTTGGGGCAAAACTCACCGGCAGGGAGGTCCAAGGAGCACAAAACAGCCCCAAGAGCCACGAGCAGGGTGTGACAACTGCTGCCTGAGGGGTTCACTACTGACCTCACCGGGGTGTGGGGCAGGGACTTTTTTTAACAAGCTGGGGGTGGGAAGGAGGATAAAAACATGTTCACATGTGGTGCCTCGCTTCGCTAAACCTGGAGGGGAGGGGTGGCTGGAGAGCAGATCAGACACGGCGCAGGGTGACCATGGTGCTCTGCCTGGATGGTGCCATGTATTTTGTTTTCAGAATGAATGGAAAACTCCAAAAAAGAGGGCGTTTTAGGTCAAATGAAACTCCTTTCAAATTTGAACTGAAGAAGTGCAGAATTTCTCTGCTAAAACAATCCAGACGGGAAAAACAAAATCAGAGCTAAAAAACCTCAGAGCATTGTTGGGTGCTTTCAAAATTTTAAACATCTGACTTTTCATTTTCCGGCCATGTTTTGTTGATCAAATGTGATTAAACCATGACTTAAAGGTTACTAAGACATAAATAAAAAACATAAAACAGCTTCTCCAACAGAACTCTCTTTGCCTGAGAAAGTGGGAGAAGGCAGCTCAATCTCTGTCGCAGCTGGTGACTTAGGTGAGAGTCAAAGAGGTTTTTCTCTGTTTTTTGGGGTGTCAGGCAGGCACAGGTAGGTTCACCCTGCTACCATCCTCAGCTTTCCTCTCTCCGTTTGTGCTTTAGCTTCTGCGCTGTTGTTGCCACAGCTTTCTGACCAGCTCACGTGTGCACTGCCCATATGAACATCCCTGCCGAGGCAGGAAGAACGTGCTTCTTCCCCCAGTTCCCACAGCACTGCTTCTGTCATTTGTAAAAATATCTGTACCCCACAGGAATAAAATCCCCGAGGAAAGGGCAGATGGACTCAGGCAATCCACGATAACGAGGTCTCTGTGTCAGGGAAAGCGGAATGGAAATGAATTCGGAGCATTTTGGGATCCCTGCGCTGCTGACATTGCAAAGCCAAGGGACTGAAAGGGCACCGGGATTGACGGATGGCGAGGAGATGAGGATGGAGGGGAAGTACCCAAGGTTTCAACTGCAGAAAGCACGAGGCTGTGCAGGATATTTTTCACTGGGATCCCTGAAGAACACTTGTCTGTGAAGCAGCTCCTCAGAGCTCCGCTGTGCTCCGTGTCCCCGTGCAGCCCTGTCCCTCCCTGCGGGAGGCTGGGGGACAATCAGTGGCTGTCACTTCTAATGCCACTCGAGGAGCAGCTAATGGAAATCTGCTTGGCACGGAGGGAGCACTACAGGACCCAATCTCCATGTCTGGCCCGCTGCAGCAGTGACACAGATATTGTCATACTGAAGTGGTACAAATGGCTCAGAGCGTTGCTAAGAGTCTTGCCTGTGCAATTAATGACATCAAGCAGCCAAATCCCTGCGTTCTGAGGGCAGGCAGCCACGTGGGATGGAGAGAACTGCTGAGGCACCAAAGAAGCACGGCGTGGGTCTCCCTGATCCTCCTGTAACTTCAAAATACCAGTGGGTGACACCAAACATTCTCCCAGCTCCCACATTTTCCATGTGAGTTAATTCCTGTTCCTTTCACAGCTCTGTCCTTGCCTGTGGTACCAAAGGACACAAGCTCATCTGATTTTGAGCCGGCGTTTTTTCAGCATCTCCTTGCAAAGCCTCCCTCTCATTTATCTCTCCACAAGAGGGGGGTGAAAGGGAAGATATCTGTGACTGGATCCACAGCTTTGAATCAAAATAATTTGCCAGATGTGCAGGACAACAGCAGAGAGCTGGCTGGACAGGTTAAAAATGGAAGGACCTAACAACAGTTAAACACACACCCACATTCAGTGTATAAATTCTCTTTAAAAACTCTAGAAAAGCAGCTTGAAATGTATTTGACAACTTTTTGGAAACCCCTTATATCTGGAGAGAAGCAAATGCCTGAAAAGCATTTCCCAATTGCACGTACTGGCTTGCATTCTGGGGCCCGCAAGTTTCCTAGAAGTTAAAAAAAGTGGATGGCAAATAAACCCAGAATATACTAGCCAGACTCACATCAGTTTCTTGTATGTTGAGTTCAGAAGAACTTTGCTTCTTCCTGCAAAACTGTCTTCTGCTTCTAAGGCCTAGAAATGGGTGCCCTATGCAGGCAGAAGGGTAAAATACTGGCAGCCCGTGGTGCTGCCTCAGTTCCTTGCCAGCTGAGCTTGGTCCAGGTGGGCAGGAGAGAGAGAGGAATGGAGGAGAGGGGCTGCAAGGACCTCCTTGCCATCTCTGCTGCATCCAGTGCCAGGTTTAGATGCTGGGGATTAACAACAGCAGAACTTTTGCATGTTGGGCAATTGCATCGACTCTGCACTTCTGCAGAGGATGAGGACAGGGGGCAATGAGATCATGGCTTATCAGAAGTCAAAGTCAGTTTCCAGATAAGCAGAGTGTAACATGTGGATTAAAGTTGTCAGTTAATTAAAGAGGCTGGGTTTAAGCCACAGATAGGACTGCATTTTTGTGAAGTAATGCTAAAAGAGCGCTGTTATGTGAAGTCAGAGGAGGATAGAGTAGTGCAGGGCGTAGAGATGCTGTGTTAATACCAAAACTAATTAAAAGCACAATGTCTGAAGGGCTCCAGGCCAGGCTTCAGGCCTGTGCAGTGTGGAGCAGACACTGAGGAGCAGACCTCTATTTCAAGGGCAGATTTTCCTCCCTTTCAGGTGCTGAACACTCTTGCTGCAAGCTGTGGATGCCCCATCCCTGGAGGTGTCCAAGGCCAGGCTGGATGGGGCTTCGAACAAGTGGAAGATGTCCCTGCCCATGGCAGAGGACTGGAAGTGGGTGATCTCTGAGGTCTCTTCCCACCAAAACCATTCAATGGATCTCTGAACTAACGCAGACCTGAGCACTTGGTGTGACTTCTCGGAAGTGGTGGCCTGCTGGATTGGCAGGCCTTCCAAGTGGAGATAACACGTTTTGCTTGCAATCTAATTGTCCTTTGTCTCTTTTTAACAGGCAAGAAATGTCTGCCTTGACAGGGGGCAGAGCTGGCAGCACTCCTGGCTGATGGGAGCAGCGAACCTCCAGGGTGGGCAGCCACGTGCACCATCTCTGTTCTCCAAGAAAGACAGGCAGCAGTATTTTATCCAGCTGGGGCAAAAAAAAAAAAACCAAAACAAAACAAAAACCCAAAAACCTTGAGGATCCCTGCTTTGCAGCCTCAGTTCACACATCAGAGCTGTTCAGCCTTCCGTTATGGTTTTGAATTGTTTAAATGAGAGCCCTGGGAGAGGATCACCAAAAAGGCAGATGCCACTTTTGAAGAGCTCCCGTTTGAAGCCAGGATCTCCTGACTCATCGTCGCATAGGAGCACTTTAATCCTTGCAGCACTTGCACAAAAGCAGCATCTTCCTCAGTTGCACCCTGTGCTTCCATGGGCAGGCAATACCGTTCACTTTAAAGTGAATAAATGAACACGAATTCCCAGTTTTCGCTGCTCCTAGATGGCAGCGGACAATCCAAAATGGGGTTAAGTTTGTGTCCAGCTTTCTCTTATGGCAGATTTCTCACAGCAGGGCCACAGCTCAGGCAAAGGACCAGGCACAGCAGTGCCCTCCAGGATGAGTCACGCCAGCTCTGGCTCTGGAGGAGGTGGAACTCTGCTGGAAGTAAAAGAAGGGGTTGTAAACTTCAGAGCGCGAGATTGGAGGATTTAAATCAGGGTCAAGTCAGAGAAAATTCACCTTCCTTTCAATTAGATCATGAAAGCCTCAAGCACCCTGCCAAGTCTCCCTCAGCTTGCTGCCCTTATTCTTCTCCAGGAATGAGAGCTCTTCCAAGCTGCCCTGCAGCCCACGGAGCAAATCATTGCCTCTGGGGCTGGATGAAAAGCCGAGGCAGAATAGCTAATGTCAAAAATTGTTTATTTTGAGCTAAGTATCAAAGACTAACTTAAATTGGAAGGGACCTCTGAGGGTCATCTGGTGCCATCCCCAGCTCAGAGCAAGGACAACTTCTCAGTTAGATTGGGTTGCTCGGGGCATTGTGCTCTTGGTTTGGAGCTGTCTCCAAGGATGGAGATTTCCCAGCCTTTTTGGACAGCTTCTCCCTGTGCAGAACCACTCTGATGTAAAGCTCGCTGGAGTTTTCCCTCGTGTGTCTTGTGCCTGTTGTCCCTCACTGCTGTGTTATACTCATATGTACTATTAATACAACTAAATATTGTAACTATAAATATTATCAAAGAAATACAAACCTATCACTATATTTATATGATATCAAGAAAACATAAATGAAAAAACAGCAAATAAAAACATCAATATTGATTTTTATAAATAAAAATGCTGTTTGATGGGGTAGGAAATGGATACTAAACTTTTCCACTCGACATCCCTGTCATTTAATGCTCTTTTTTGGTTTCCTTTTTTGTTTGTTCAATTATGTCTCTGTTGCAAACTGAGAGCCTGTGAGGGGATTCAAAGGCCAAGCAGGGGAAGAGAGCGTTGGTGGTGAATTATACCACGGTGGAGAGATTATTGATTTATGAGGCCCTTTTGAAATATTAATCAATCATGACAATCTCTCTTTCTCCTTCAGTTAGACACTGTCATTTTTATTCAAAAACAAGAGGAAGCTAGGAATCACAGAATCCTGGAATCTTCAAGATTAGAAGAGACCTGCAAGATCATCCAGTACCACTATTATGTGTAATTTGACCTTAACTAATATGAATATCTTAATATTTTCTTCTATTGGATATAAGATTCCCTTGCTTCTTATGCTAACTAGTATTTTTCTGTGTTCAGTCTGTCTCTTTTTTTGAAGAGTTTCCTTCTTTCTCCCTGGGTTTCTGAGGTCACTGGGCTGGGAGTTGGTGGTCGCTGTCTCCCTGTGCCCCTACTTGGGGAACGAGCCATTGGCCAGATGGATGCAGACAGAGGGTTGTGGTCAGTGGCTCTGTTGGAAATGATGCAATTTTTAATTTTTTAAATCACTTTTGTCATTGGTTTCTTTGCCTTTGACAAGGTAGGGAAAGAATTGAAGTTTTTCTTCAAAAGACTCTTTTCACCAAGGGTTTGAGTTTCACTGGGTGAGGCCTGATGGGCTTCAGTCAACGAAAAGAAGATTCCTAGACTCTGAAAATTAAACATCTGCAGCTTGGGAATAGCCAGAAGATACAGAGGATATAAATGGACATTAGCAAACCTGACTCGCTGGTGCAGTTGGAGACTCCTGGTCTGGGAAAAGATTGATGAGAGAACCAAAGAATGAGCACCAAATCAGCATCGAGGCAAAGGGATCAATAATCAATAGGAGACTGAATACTAAGAATTGTGCGATTCAGAACCAGCAAACAAGAATTACTTTGGGGGTTTTATGTATAAATACGTGCAACTTATTCCAATGCCTATAACCACTCTTCAAGTGATTATTTCCCCCTAATATCTAATCTGAAAGACAAAACTTCTCAAAAATTAATTGTCAAGACAAACTGGGACAGCTGGGAAGAGTTTTTCCTTCAGCTCCCAGGCAGTACTAGTATAGGTTGGGTCTCCCACCTCCTCACAGGAGGAAATGGGCAGGTCAGGTCAGCATGAGCACACATGAAAGGTCTGAGAAAACTCTCCTGTGAGGGTTAACAGAGATTATTCTTGCTTACTATTTGCTGCGTGCACTCATTCTTCCAATGGACTGTGTTCATTAACATTGTGCAGTGTCACAGTTAGAAAACTAAGAGGAAGCAAGAGAAGGAACAGATGGATATTTACAGAGATTTCAGCCTCCCAGGGAGGCCATTAAACAACCTGAAGAAGAAACAGTCCATGTAAAGAAAGGTAAAATATTCCCATGATTGGCTGTGAGAGGGGTTAGAAGCAAATAACTACTTTTAAAGTCTAATTACTGCAATAAAGAAGAGGAAAAATGAAGAAATGGAGGTGAAACTGCATTTGCTTTTCCAGTCACATTCAAAAAATAATAAAAAAAAATCATTTGGAGTTATTGCAAAATGCTTCACTGCATCCAAAATAGGACACTTCATTTGTTGAATGATGTCACTCTTTTTAACCCCTCCAAAGGTGGCCTGTTTTAAGGCAAAAATATATTTACAGAAGATTCTTCGAATGATAATTTCCAGCAGGTTTATTCTCCACAAAAAGCAATTCTCATCTCTGCTCAGCAGAGGCCTGGGTAGCAGGGTGAAGACATAATTTTGTGGGTATTTAACACAACCAGTTTTTAACGCTCTATGAAGTGGCCAAAACCAGGGCTGATGAAGGAAGAGAGAACATTGAGAACATTGTAGGTCATGGTTGAGAGCCATGAAGTCACAAGGCTCATTTCCAAGCACTCACTGAGCTTCAGCAGGTCCCTGGAGCATGCACAGGGAAAATTTATGTGAAATTAATAGTACTGAAGTGATTTATTCGGAGACAGAGTAAGGAGAGGAAATGCTTATGTCACTGTACACGTTCAGTGTGGCTGAGCATGCCAGAGACTCCTTGCAGTCCAAGATTTGTCTTGATAGATACCTAAAATGTACAAGAACTAAACTTAGCCTTCTCCATTTGGTATGGAAATACAGGAAATTCAGGTTTAGTGGATTAGCATGGAGCAAAAACTGCTGCAGTGAAACAGTACCTTGGGGCTGGGGGCCTCAGGGACAGAGGTGGTCAGAAGATGTAAGACATGAGAAAATAAACTACTTTAGTTTTTTGTTTTCTGTTGCAAAGGATTAAAAAAACAGGTGGAAATCGCGAATTGTTGTATGATGATAAAATTAACAAAGTGTGCTGGTTAGAAATTGACTGGCATTTGGTGAGTAGGAAATAATAAAGACGCCAGACACAGGTAGTGTGGTTTTTCTTTTATGAGGGTCCCTATCTTTCCCCCATCTCTTTGTCTGGTGGATTTGCAGGTTGTCTGACGTGTCTCATGTTTTCCTGGTGTGACCAGATTTGAATTCAGACTCAGACTCAGCTGGCACCAAGTCTGGAGACCAAGGGGGTGCAGGGAACCTGCCCCAAGAACCCAGGCTCTCTAGACATAGCAGCAAGAGAAGGACCTGCAGAGAAAAAGAAGCAAATGTTTAGGGCAAAAAGTGCAGTTTTCCCCAAGGCATGCTCCAGCAGAATGAGGGCAGCCAGCCAGCTCCAGGGGCTGCCACCCATCCCATTTGGAGAGGAGGGACTGTCCCCCACATCGGGGACTTAGCGTCCCTTGGCACCTTCTTTGTGCAGTCCTGAAGGAGGGGGAGCTGGCCAGAATAACCAATCTCACTGATACAGATTCATGGTAGACTCAGTTTATTTCCTCACGACTCTATACTGATAAAATAGTTTACGTTTCCTACTGTAGAACACACCAACTAACTGGTCTCACTTCTTCGACCTGTATCTAAACTCTTATACTATTGGTGTCATTACAAACAAAGAGGACAGAGTTTCAGGCTTCTCCCACCCTCATGGCTCCGTCCTTTCAAAGTAACCTCAAGGGCACAGGCCCCTGCAGGCCCTTGCAGGCCCTTGTTAGGCCAATCAGGCCAAGCCTGAGTTATCCAAACTCCTGGTCAATAAAACATTTCTTTATATAATCCCATCCCCACTGCCGTCCCCATCCCCTGCCATACAAAAGCTGGGAATTCCCTGCTCCAGACCTCCCAGGAATACTGAGACAGCCCGGATCACCCTGTGCCCCATCCAGGGTCTTCTCCTCCTTCTGGCCCTGCTGTTTTGGAAACACCAACTCCAGCAGCTGCTTTTGCACCGCTCTTCAAACCAGGGTAGCCTTGGCAGGAAGAAGACACTGCTGGTTCATCTATCCAGAAATATTCTGGCATTCCACACTTGCTGGTATGGTTAGAACAGCAGCTGCTGCTCCTTCACAGTTACACCAGTGTAAAAAGTGCTTGCAGCAAACACAGCTCATTTCCACTTGGGCAAGAATAACCTCCCAGCAGGCAGCAGCTTTCCTTACACCCGTGGTGTTCGGGGTTCCTCTGGGAGGGTGAGCCCCGCAGAAAGCCCACCTGGAGAAAGGGAGGGTGGTCCCACTGCAGGGGACAGGGAGGTGTCAGGGCAGTGAGGTACCCCTCGTGCAGATCTGTGCCCAACTCCAGCGTGCAGAACTTCTTGGGGAAGATCCCAGAGGGCTCATCATTGCTGTTTGTCACCATGATCTCAGAAAACACACTCATCCCATAGCAGAAGGTGCATGAAAGTGGCAGAGCCTGCAGAGCTGACGCTTCTCTGTCAGGGGAGGCTGCTTGTGCCCACCTGGTTCAGGACAACCAGCTCACCTCCCTGCCAGCACCAGTGGGACCAGGATGGCACCCAGCAGGATGCACTTCTCTCTGCCTGCTCCCGACCCAGAGGAGTTTTCCCTGCAGAGTTAACCAGAATTTATACATTTCCCGATAGGCAAATTGCTTTGGGAAGCTGAGCTTGGTAATTGGCTGGTGGTGACTAATCACTGCCTGATTACAGAGTAGCAGTTCCACAGGTATGAATCAGAACCTGCAATTGTCAGCCCTCCCCCAAAACAGGGGCTCTTTCTTTCCTGCTTTGATACGGTTGAGCCATTGTGCAGCAGTGACAGTTCACTCCTCACACTTGCCAAAGGGAAATGTAATTATGGTGCATTCAGGGGAAGGAGAAAGGGATCGATATACAGAAAAAGAAATAATTATATACAAATGCACAACCCCTGCAAAGAGAGACATTTCTGAAGTCTCAGGGAGGAGGGGAAGAATGGGCCATTTCAATTTCATACCTCTGTCTGATATTCGTATCTACAAAAGTGTTTCTGTCCTGGAGCAAAGCTGTCTCTAGAAGCTTTCACTCCTGAAAAGAGGATGCTTTTCCCTTGATCCAGAGATCCACAAAGGAGTATGATGCCACCTTGGTTTTCAGAGCACCTTCCTCTCCTCCACAGGACAGTTTCGCTGCCTCTTCCCTATTCCAGGCACTGTGCCAAAAAGGCTGAGGGTGCCAAAAAGGCTGAGGGTGCCAAGCCAACATTTCCTCAAAAGCATTTCTCCATTTTCCAAAGCTAAGCCTGCAAACCGTGGGCTCTTGCTTCCTGTGGGAGCTTCAGGGCAGGGGAAGGGCAGCCCCCATCAGGGATCCCTCAGAACAGCTTGGTTTGCTGTACAGGGAACCCAAATCCTCGCCTGATCACATGAGACACTGCCAGGCAGAGCTGAGCACCTGCCTGCCTGGGCTGGGGGGCTCAGAGGGGAGGAAAGAGGAGCAAAAGCCACCCCCCACCCAGCCAGCTCCTGCTTCCACTTTGGGAAGTGGGAAGGCTGACGAGGGAGGCAATTAGAAGTGGTCACAGCTTGGCATTTTGGGATGTTTTCCCCCTGGAAAAGGGATAGGAGTAGTCATTGCCGTCCCATTTCCCCTGTAGATACAGAGAAAGGGATGTTTAAAACAAGTCTAAAATGTACCCTGTGAGTAGGTAGGGATGGATATTTGAGTGCTAAACCAGACTTCTTTCAGGACTTCTGCAAATGCACAGAGAGAGCATTTTAGGAACACTTCACCATTCAGATATTAACTACAAATGCTGAAACAAGCGTGTCATCTCTCTGCCTCATTTTTATTTAAGCACATAAACTGCTCTCCACTTGGAAGAACTAAGGCCTGTGCACAACCTCATCTGCAGATCTTTGTGCCTGCCATCCTAGGACTGCCATCCTGGGGTGGTAATCCAGGATTGCTGCGAGAGCTAATGAAACTTTAATCCCCCATACTCGGCGCAGTATGTACACAATGAATGTTTGCACGGCTCTCTGTCACCCCAGAGCAGCAGCACTCAGCTCCTGTAGACACACGTCTGTGTTAGTTAGTGCTGTGATTTCCTGCTCGGGGCCATCAGAGTGTGTCCACGCTCCAGGTCCGGGCCCTGTGACTCGTTTCTAATTGACAGGCTCGGGCGTCAGACGCGCCGGGCACTCCGTCACACTCAGCCTCATGTGCTGTCAATAACTGCTGCTTTGTCATGCAGCGCTAATATTCCTACCCAAATCCATATGCAGTTCCTCTCTCTCTCTCCGTGTGTGTCAGAGGGATCAACCCCACAACTGGCATTTCAATAATTCCCCCACAGACAGGCGAGAGGAGAATTTCATAGCTGAGTTTAAACCATTTTTTTTCTTCATGGAAGTTTTTGCTTTGTACAAGTGGGTTCCTTCTTCCTATACTTAGGGCCTTCATACTTTTTTTTTTTCATGTGTGACTACCTGAAATAGGAGCTTTAAAACTGTATTTCGTATCTCAAAATAAGCAACCCGTTCTTCAAAATACCTCAGTCCTGAGGAATTTTTATTGAAGCTGAGGGATGTATTTCCAAAATTCAGGTTGTTTATTAGACAACGGAGCTAATAAAGGCTGTTTTCCTATGAATTTTGTTAGGTATACTTACACCTCCTGCCAGAACAATCACAGTTCATCCTTATCCCTGTCCCCCACCTAAATCTCAGTCTGTACCTAGAAAAAGTCTTTTTCTGAACAACAAATGCATGTAGAGATCAGCGAGATCTGGATGCCAAATGGCACGAACACAGCATTGCCACCTTTGCTTCACACTGCCTGTGGCACCACTTTGGGGACACCCCTTGTCCACACAGACAGATCTTCCCTGCACTGCTGCCAAGTTAGACTGAGCTGGGATGGTGGGTTAAAGGGGAGATGGACTCAGAGTGGTCAGTAGAACCCTTTCTTCCCTTTAGAAACAGGTTAAAAAAACCTGGCCCTAGACTTAAGCTGGGCTCAGCTGGCACAGCTTGCCAGGGCACAAGGAAACACCAGAGCCAGGTGCCACCCATCAGCATGACAGGAGATGTCACCTAGTCCCCTTGGTAAGCCTAGGAAGGTTACAGGCTGGCTTTTAAAAACTAATATCCGAGCAGGCACATGTGAACAGACTGTTAAACAAGGCAGAGGTTCTTCCAGAAAACTCCCTGCTGAAGCAAGGTGAGAAATAATCCCTGGCAAACTGCAGAAAACTCTGCTTCTCCACCAGCATGGAGCTGATTCTCCCCTGAAGGTCTCGTGCTGTTTAGCCCAGTGTGCGTTTCTCCTGCTCCATCCCCTCCCCCTTACAGGACATTTAGAGATGTGAGCAGAAATCAGAGATCAATGAATTTAAACTCAATTTTTTTTTCACTTCTGAAAACAAATGTGAAGCAAAACTTCAGGAGCAGCTCCCTGTCCTTGACAGTCTACAGGAGCTTCAAAATATGGGCCAATGCACTCAGTCACACAGGGATCACGAGTGAGGAATTTAAGCCTCAGTCGCTCAGAAGATGCAGAATTGCTGCCTCTAAGAGGTGTGCAACTCTGAAAATGTCCTTAAAAAACAATAACTTCCAAATCAGGCAGCAATAATATGTTTTCCCACCCTAGGGCCTCTGAGGAGTTATTAAATACAATTTTCCAGGCTTATTCAAATGTCAGCTCATTATAGCCTGTGCAAATAGGAAGACAGACCATGGGATTTGTGTTTTTGTTATAACTATTTTTATATTAAATCTATAAAATACATAAAGGAGCATTAAGCCCTGTTATTCTCTCTCTCTTTTTTTTTTTTTTTTTTTCCCCATAGATACCCAACCTCTTTTTGAAAAGGATCATTCAAAAGCGGCCAAATAATAAAGGCCTGGATGAGGACATTCCAATCCCTCCTTATCCACTTAAAAACCACAATATTTCAAAGGCGCTTCTGGGGTGCTTCTTCTGGCAGCTCCAACTGGAGCCACAGTAGAAACCTTTCAGTGGGTCATCCTGATGGATGGCCTCTCACATCAATGAGCCACCTGTCCCCATTAGGAGTGGGAATCATCTGAGCAGTCTGAGGGGACTTTAAAGGAGCATTTATCATGCACAGGAAGAAAGGTGCCTTGCACTTGTATGGCTCTTTGCAGCAACACATCTGCAGAGAGCTCGGCTGTGTTACCAGGCAGTGGAGAGGCAGCGACCTCCCAGCCCAGAAAGGCTTGTTGAAAGTCACCCTGTGGTCTGAGAAGAGCTGGGACTAAGGGAATCCAAATTCCAGTTTGGTGCTGCCCCTGTTTCATCATCCTCATCATCATCCTTGAGCCCCCGCACCCTCCTCCTGCCCAATCCCTGTGCAGTCACAATACCTAAATAAAGACATGAACACATTTGTGTTTATTTCTCTCTCTCCTGCAGACATTGGTGTTTTTTTCAAGCATTTCTGAGCGGTGATTCTGCAGCTGACAGCAAATGTCCTTTTGATGACTTTGTCAGGCTGCCAGGGCTGTGAAGACACCTCCAGAATCCTCGGCTCTCCCTCCCTGTCCTCCCTCTTCGTGTGCCAGTCCCCACTGAGATGTCCAAATGTGCACCAGCTCCACTCAGGAGCTCTCCCAGATACTCCAGGGCAACCCCACTTCTGCAGACACCACACACCTGGCCACAGCAAGGGCTCGCTCAATCTCACTGCCTTTACAAAATTCCAGGCAGCAGCCAGGCAAAGCCCAACATCAGTTTATTTTACAGGCCAAAAGCGTGTTTTGTTTTATTTGCAAGATTTTGTCAGTCTTTATCTCCTCGAAAGCAGATGAGCAAATTTCATGTAGAATGGTAAAAAAGTGAACTTGCTGCTAAGTCAGGGCAAGAAATCAGTCTTATTTCAGCTCAGAATTTAAGTAGTGATGAAGCCCTACACAACCAAAACCAGCCTTGACTGGAAACAAAATGCCCGAGTTCTTGCAAGTCCAAAGGGCTTACACGAGTCCCTGGGGCTTTGAATTCCTAAATTTCTCAGAAGTTCTGGGTTTTTAAAATAAGCACAGTAGAAGATAAACAGGATTAGGGACTTTAAGACCAGATTTATAAACCTTTCCAGGACTACCCGGGCTGTGCCTACTAGATGGTTCCTAGAAAATTAGTCTCCCTTAAGATTTCCTGGACTGGTACAGACTTAAAATTTAATTTTCTTTAATAACAGTCCCACAGAGTAATTGTTTGCACATGCATGGGCATGCTGAGATAGATGTGGTTGTTCGGCTCATTTAATTGTCTGTGCGCCAGGGATCTGGCAAGAGGACCTGCTGTGTCAAGCGGTGTCTAATCTCCCATAAAACCCAACACTTCTGGCACACACACTCAAGCTCACAAGTTTTAAGCACCCTTCCTCATCAGTTATACAAGCAACATGTGATCCTCCCCATTTTTCTTAAAAAAAAAAAAAAAAAAAAAAAAGAAGAAAAGAAGAAGGCTGGGAGTTGTCAGACCAGCCCTGCACTCCCAAGACCTGTCCTGCCATCCCACATGGACCCACAGCCAAGCAAGCACAGCTGGTGGCTTTCTCCAAATTGCACTTTTAGGATTTTTTTAAATCTGGATCTCAACTTAAAAAAAAAAAAAAAAAGATTGGGAGAGAAAGTGTGATGGCAGAGAAAAAGCTTGGAAAAACACCGATGCTGTGATATCTGAAGGCAAATAAAATCAATCAGAAGTATGTACTTAAAAAAAGTTCATGAATTGTGACTTTGGGGGTCATGACATGATTTTGGGGGTCAGATATGTGCTTAGAAGCCCTTTGAGTGGGTTGAAGGCCATGTGCCTAAATGATGTACTGCTTGACCATCCAAGCTGCTTCTCTCAGGGCTATGGTTGATCACGAGGGTACAGCCTGGAGCCTTCCTTTGTGTTGTCACCTCTCCCTTGATTTAAGAAAGGCTCCATGAAAAAGGGGGAGTTTCACAATCTCTAAAACATACAGGAAAAAAACACAAAGAGTTCGTGCTGATTTAAGTCTGAAATGCTGCAGAAAAATGCAGCCTTGCCTTCAGGCACCTGATCTCATTGAAAACCAATGTGTTCTGGGGAGATGAGGACTGGTTTTCCAAAGCAGGTTGCTGGACTGGTTTTCTGCCTGGGCTCGCCAAGGGCTGTGTGAGTGCTGCTGCTGGCACGAGGGAGAGGAAAGGAGCACGTGGCTGGGAAGGTGGACAGAGCTTCTCCTTTTTCCCGCAGGCAGGACTGTGGTGCTGCAGGGACTGCCAGCCTGCTGGTGGCAATCACAGGCTTTGATCTCCAGATGCTGACAATAACCCCTGAACAACAGGACATTGCTCCCCTCTCCCTGGGACACATGCACAGGTCAGAGGGAAAAGCAGCCTTCCTGCCTTCTCCAAGTTCCCAGATAAGTTGTTGGAAATTATGATGATAATAAAAAAAAATGAATGAATATCTGGAGGCTTTTCTGTTCCAGCTATGTAATCAACAAAATGCTGTATCCTTCCCCACTGATGAGCGTTTAAATGTTCTGTCCCCTAGCTGCAGCCTGCTAATAGGGATCATGAGGCCCAGCTGTGCTGCCAAGAAGAAAGCTCCAGCGCAGCTTTTTCCAAATCTCCACGGGTGCCTGATCTGTGTGCAAATGCTTTTTTGGATTGTTTTTTAGTGCTCTGTTTTGCTAAGTTTTGCACTTCCAGATAATAACCCTGGATGGCCACGTGTTGGCTGTGAAAGGGTCATCAGTGGGAGATCTAGCTGCTCTTCCACTGCCCACTACCAAAGGGGCTGAGAAGGAAATAAACAGAACAACCTTCACCATCTTTGTGGGTTAGGCTCTTTTTCTGGTTTTCATTTGAAAGCCAGCATGAATTAGCATATTTCTCTTTCCTGTTACGTGACTGCTGCTAATCATTTTATTAGTTGCAAGGAACAAACCGAATTTGTGATTATTGATGTGGGTATAAAGCGCAGTGTGCTCACAGACGTGCTTGGGAGGTTTTGCACTATGTTTTAAGATAAGAAACAAGTGACTACAGCAGTGATTACGACTATTGCTTTAATCTTTCACACAGCTGGAGAGTTCAGTGTCCACGGCTGAGATCTCACTCTCCTCTTTCCCTGCTGAAAGTGCTCCCAGTTCAGTACATTTCAGTGGGAATAGGGACAACGAGTTCATGTCCCTACAAAGGTTAAGATGTCCAGTATTTCTGTTACGTACACAGCATTGTTACTCCGATTTCACAATCAGTCAGACACAAAAATGTTAGGTAGTTTGCCAGGGAAAGAAAAGCGAGAGAAAGGAGGACAAGGAATCCAGACAAATGAAATGCATGGTGCTGGAGAGGTGCTGCCCCTTCTCAGCTGAGACTGCATCCAGCCAAGGCATGTCAGGGCTGCATCCCCCACCTTGCAGTGGTGCCAGCAGCAGAGGAGGGCATGGACACCCCCAGAAAGGTATTTCAGCCCTCATTTCACCTCTCTTCCTCCACTGTGTGTGTTGTCTCCACCAGTGTTAAGGTCACCTCCAGCATTCGCTCTGCACTTCAGTGGAGGGGCTGGAGAGTCTGGCTGAAGCTGGACCTCAGCCTGGTCGTAGCAAGAGTGCTGCTCTTGCACTGCAGCTTCAGCTGATACCAGGCACGCTCCAGCAATCTGAAAATCAACCACTTCTTTCACAATGAGGGATTTGCAGTGCAATTAGGCACAAACAAACCATCAGAAGTGGATGCGGGCGATTCAGTCAAACACCCTCGTGCACATTCTTGAAACAGTTACCTCGTGTCTGTATCAAAGACATTGATATAATGGCTCTCCAGTAGAAAAAGGCTGCAGCAACTCAACAGCTCCATGTCCTAGGCTGATTTGCAGCCTGAACAAGGCTGAAGGATCTCCCATGACTTACGGCTGTGCTGAGAGGGAGAATGTGCTGAGTGCACGTTTGTCTTTGCTCCAACATCGTTCCAAATGTGGCAACATAACCACTCTGCTTAGGACCTCTTCATCCTAAATCTCAATTTGCAATCTCCGTGAAGCTGTTTCAACTCCCTCTCGCTGAGGCCTGATGCAGACATTAGGTGTTGCACACACTTTAAAGGTGCCTGTGTGAACATGTCTGGATAGCGCAGAAAGAACTGATGCAGAGACACCCAGTTTCAGATCCCCAGACTTTCCTACTCATCAGCCCGAAGAAAGACAGAGGAAGGAGGAAGAAACCCTAGAAAAAGAGAAGCAGGATTCTTCATTGGCATCATGAACTTTCACAATGATTTTATCACAGGACAGAAAAACCACAGGCCAGTCACTGGGTGGCTGTGAGTTAAGACAATATTGAGTTCAACCTTCAGCTAATAAAGCTCTCTGGAAACCACAACTGCAGGAAGGCAGACACTTGCTAAATAGATTAAATTTTTCTTTGCTCATGTATTTTTGATACCTGTCATCTCTATTTCCACCAGACAAAACAGTTTCTGTTCCATTTCTCAGCACTTGGACCATCCAGCTACACAACAACCCTCACCAGCAAAAATCCCACACCATGTGGGGTACCGGTGGCCTGTGCTGACCATGGGGGGCCTGCACTGGGCAGGTAAAAAGGAATACAGGTGGGGGCACTTCCAGCACCATCAATATGAGGGTGCAGCTCTGCATCACTGTGAGCAGACAGCTCCTCAAAGCAGGAAACTAAATAGAAGCACCTCAGAGATACATAACCGAGCTGGCTCCTGCCACCTGAGCTGGCTCGTTGTGCTTGGGTGGAAACCAAGTGCCCTGAGAGCCCTGACTCTTGTGGGGTGTCTTTGTTCATCATGTACAGTTCCAGGAGATCTGCATTTCAGCAGCAGCAGACCACATCTCAAGGGGCTGCTGCCTCCCAAGGATTATTACCTCACCACAAATCCCTTCTGCACAGCTGGTTACACCTGACGCCACGAGCTGCTCAGTGGAGTTTCAGAAGATGCTTTTCCTCTCCCTAAAAGGAAAAAAAAAGAAGAGTTTCTGTTGGATGTGATGAGGAAAGCCTTCCCTGGCCAGCTGCACTCTGCAGGGCTCTGTTTGGTACACATAATTATCTGCTTTGTAATGGGGATTTACTGCACATGTGATGGTGTGCTCTGTTTATAAAATACCTGATGAAGGCGGCACCTGAGCGCACCTGCCTGTAGCCATGCTGGGTGTGTGCTTGGAGGTGACTGGTGCAGGCTGCCCTGCAGCCCCTGTTTTGATAATCTGTCCCTCCATTACCCCTGCTGTTTCACAGGCACCAAAAGGTAAGAGTGAGGAGCTGCAGCAGCACAGCTTTGCATAATGACAGCAGAAGGTGCACACATGGAAAGGATAATTGGTGGTGGTGAGGGGAGTCAGTAAAACTCAAGCACGTGACAGCCCCGGAGCTCGCTGTGGATGTGGCAGGGAAAGACACGATGGATATCAGGCTCCGTGGTGCCTTGGCTTTCTCTGGGAAGTGCTCATCCAGCACAGGATGTAACACACATTCATTCGCATGCAAAACTGGGGCTGGCTTTAGGAGAAACAAAGGAAGCAGCTGCGGAGTGCAGCAGGCTACCAAAGTGGTGAAAGCCCAGATGGTGAGGAGAAAGGGATCTTGTGCATGCACTGGGCACCGGCAAGCACTGCTGGCTGGGAGGGAGGGGCAGGTGGATTTTTCCTCCAAGAAGCAGCATCTGCCCTGCACAGCACACCCCCTGCACAGCACAGCACATGAGGGCACGTGTGGGGTATTTTTAACCTGGGTTTGAACTCTTGGTGTGCAAACCATGTGGCTGTCACAGCTTCAGCAAGAGCAGCTCAGCAAGCTGAACCCCTGCGGTTTGGTTCACATGCAGCTTTTTCTTGCAGAGCTGTTTTGAACTCAAAGGGGAGAGGTTTGAATTAGATATTAAGAAGAGAATAAAGAGGTACTGGAACAGGTTGCCCAGAGAAGCTGTGGACGCCCCATCCCTGGAAGAGTTCAAAGCCAGATTGGATGCTTTGAGTAACCTGCAGGTGCAAGGGGTTGGAGTGAGATGATTTTTAAGGTTCCTTCCAACCCAAACCATTCTATGACAGCTGGCTGAGGCACAGAAAGAGTTAAACCACCAGGAGATTCAGGTCATGGAAAATGTCTATCTGCAAGAGGAGTGAGGTTTTTTCCCCCAGGGTGAAAGGATCAGCAAGTGGCCCTGAGGAGCAGGACTCCTGGTTTGGTGGCGCTTGGAGCACAGGCCACGGGGTGTCTGGGCCTGTCCCCAGCAGATGACCCTGCTGCTCACATCCAGACCAAATCTGGGGATGTTTAAATGTGGAATTTGGGTTCAGTCCCATTGCACAGACATGGTGGAGAGCTGAAGGTCTGGAGGCACCGCTGTGGGGGCACATCGCCTAAATTCCCTGCTGCTGGGGTCACTCATGGGGGGCTTTTGTACAGGGATGCTCTGCCTGGTGCCAAGACACATGATGCTGTGGTCTTTGCTGACCCTGATAGATAAAGCAGACAGATTTAGCTGTTTCAAGGTGAAAATGGAGTGGATGACCATCGACCTCCAAAAACCACCCTTCTGCCACACAGCCAGCTCCCTGCTCAGCCGCTGCAGTGTGCGTGCCGGCCTTGGGCACACTCCCTAACCCTGGACACTCTCCAGCCCAGCAGAGGCAGCCGTGGCTCCCCACATTTGCCAAGCCTCTGCTTAATTTGCCCCGTACAGGACTTCCTTAACAAAAAACACACGAGGCCAAGGCGTTTTTCATGCTCTGTGTGGCAGATTGCGAGTGGTCGGCCCAGATGAGTGGAACTATTTGCGTGCAGTTGAGGTAGATGAGATAAGGCTTGAGCAAATAAAGGGTCGCCAGGCTGGGCTGGATTGGGATAAAGCTGGCAGCCTCCTCACAGGGCTCTGGCAGCGCAGCCCAGCTCAATCCTGATGCAATGGGTGCTGCGGGCTCTTGGTATTTTCACAGAGTGTTGTATGAGCTTGATGTGTGTGATTTGGATCTTTACGAGTTTGTTAACAATTGTATTCGTGCCTAGATGGGCAAGATGAAGGAGTCAAAATTCCAGGCAGTGAAAGGTAATTAATGCTCATCTTCAGTGCCAGAAGTCGTTGGGAAACTGTGGCCCCATCCCAAAAAATGGGCAGAGTCCTGTCTCGCTTGGATGAAGTCCCTATGGAGCTGTAGAGCACCGGGGCTGAGCACAATCTGCCACTGTGGACACAAAAGGGGCTGCACAGGAACCCTAACCTACCCATTTCCTGGGAATATGACAGCCCGTGGATGGGCTCTGGGATGAGGATCCTGTTTTAAACACCAGCAGAAGAGGTACAGCACAATCTCTGGAGGGACAGGATGCCAGGCTCCCCAAACACCCAGGATCTCTTAAAAATACGGACCCAAGGGGGGTCTGCAAGCACATACAGAATATTTGGAAGACATTCATGCTGCACTGATGGGTACAACATATTGAGTCATTTTTTTAAACTGTGATTTAAATATTTGATTTTATTTCAGGTCATTTAAAAATTGTATTTCTTCCACAGTGAGTAAGCAGGCATGACATACTGGGACAAGTGAGTCCAAAATCCTGTCATTAGTATCTTACAGAAACGGTCAAAGATTAAAACAAATGACTGCAGCCAAATACATGTATTCATTACTAGGAATTTCCCTAAAATATCACGGATTCTTCCTTTTCTTAAAGGAGAATCACTTGTTTAATCAACTCAACTTTCTTCTGAACTCTTTCTTTTTTCCAGCAGTAAGCCATCTTGTTGGGTGGCTTATTTTTTTTCCTGGGTAAACCAAATTTCCTAGATTTTTCTTGTTTTTATGACAGTGTGTGTGTAGGTAAGGCAGAAACGTTGTGGTGGTATAAAACTGCAGAAAAGCATGGTCTTAAAAGTAGGTTCTTTACATTATTACTATTTTAATCAGGGAAATTATTTTTAAAGGGTTCAAGACTGTCCACAGGCCTTGGCTTATGCTCAACTATTTAGTCATAAATCTTAAAAAGAAAACACCAACCTTGTCTGATTTTATTTTTTCCCCCTCACTTTTAAAAATACTATGTTTTAAAATATTTTGCAATTGCTGATTCTGGATGAAATAATGAATGCATTTAGCATGATAAACAGTATACACTCACAACTGTAAGCAAGAAACTGCTATTTACAGATCTTTGCACACATCTGTAATCCATTCCACCGCATTTCACGCACACAAAGCCAAGTTAAACAGCAAAAACCTCAAAAAAACCCAAAACAAAACATAAAAAAGCACATTCATGCCGAGCAGAATTGCAAAGCCTTTAACTACACCAGGAAAGGACTGAGAGTTTATCCAGTTTAGCTGTTCAAGGCACAATCACAACTGTGTTTTCCAAACTTGCTAAATAAACTGCTTCACAGCACACCTTATTCTTCCTGTCTTTTCTCTCCAGAATGGAGTAAAATGTTAGGTTTTTAAGCAGCTCAGATCTTGACTGAAGTGGTCAGTTTTGAAATCTTTATCTCGCTGCTGCTTCCCTCTGGGAGGCGTGCAGAGCACAACTCACTGAGTTAGCACTGGTTTCCATGGACAGACCATCTGCTGGGGAATCATCACGCCTCTGTCTTGTTCCTTTTGCTCCAAGAGACAGGATTCCCTCTGCCTTCATCGTTTCACCCAGCTCCAGTCACCAGGAGTGTCTGCTCTGGGCTGGGTTTGGTCAGAGCTGCTGTGATGGCTGCACCATGCTGGGCAGAGGGCAGGAGCCTCCTCACTCAATTTCCATCTCCAAGTTACTTTTGAATATTGCCAGAAGTGCAAAAGTAAAAACAGCAGAGAGGAAGAAGCCCCGGTGGAGCAGTGGGGCAGTCTGCTTTCCTCTCTCTCAGCTGGACTGAAAAGGCATTTATAGCTGATGTCCTTTAGGCACCACCAAATAGTTGTTAGGATTGAGAAATTCACCTGGGAGTCCTTGTTTCTTCAGTTTCCTGAGGAGATGGAAGTTGTGTCATCCTCCTGAGTTAGGCATGAGGGAGACTGGGATTTATCTCTGACCTGTGGGCACCTACAGTTCACCCATGCCTGTCTGTGCTAGACATTCCTTGCAAGAACACGGAGTGAAATGTACATTTTTTTGAGCTCTGTTCACCCAAGCTACGTCAGTTCTGCTTGAAAGTATGGTGAGCTTCATCAACATTTCAGCTTGGCTCACCCATGGTCTCCCAAATGTTCTGAATTCTTGGTGCTGCCATCAGTGACTTGAACGCCTTCTCCTCAGGAAAACCTTTGAGCAAGGACTGTCACCCTGACTGAGAAATGCAAATTATTCGGGGGCATCTGAGCTGGACAAGGCTGTTCTGGATCTCTTGGTGCAATCTGCTCTCAGCTCAAGCAGTGCTGACCTTGGTGATGAGCAGCCTGTGCCTTTGCCCTGCCAGGACCCTCAGGTGGCACAGGGGAGTGCTGGGGTGGCTGTGAGTGCTGCTGACAAGTGGCATAGGAATCTCACAGCAATTTTGCTTACAGAGAAATCCATGTGTCTGGTTCCTGGGAGAGCTGATGCACCCAGGGCTGCCTTCAGTAAGGCTGGCACCTGACAACCTCTTGAGGCACCAGGGAGCCCGGGTCTCTGAGAGTCTCCTGTCTGCCCTGGGGAAGGCAGAGGTTTGTAGAAGCTGAGGGAAAATGCATCTTCCCTTCCCCTGAGGTCCCACATGTTTTTCTCGCAACAGAGAGGGTCAGGTGAATAATTCTGATTCCCCACGCTGGAGTCATTCAGCTCTTGAACAAAACAGAACAAAAGAGCAGGCTGCACTCTCAGCCTGTGTATTTCTACCAGGCCAGTCAACCTGTTTCTCCCTGATCTCCCTCTCTAGCCCTTATCAATCCCTCCATCAGATGGGGGAAAAGCAACTCTACTTACAAACCAAATCCTCTGTCAGGTAGAGCACCTGGTCCAAGGAAATCTCTGGCCACTTCCATTGGCTCCATGCAGCGAGTGCCAGGGAGCTCAGAGGCAGTGCTCCGCTCCCCTGACTCTCTCTGCTCTCAGCAAGGCTGCTAAGGTTCTTACAGGATCAGGGATGACCAGCACTCAGTCATTACCATTTCTGATCTCTCCACTCTCTCCCAGCACATCAGGCTACTCAAAACCCAAGTTTCCAGATGCATTTTCCATGCATTCACTGGAGAAATGCTGCTTTCAAGACCCCCACCACCCCAAGAACAAATGCACCACTTGATCTTAATCCAAGAATGAGGTGTTACAAAGAAGGTCTAAAAGGAGAGGAAGGTGTGATGTGGTATAATTGAGAATTAAACTAATTTGGATATTGCCAAAGTGGAAAATTTCCATTTCACTGTGGGATGTTCCCCATCATGGCTCCATCCAGTGCCAGATGAGCTGTCTCCCTGTGCTTGCAACCTGAACTTAGTCACAAACATAACTATGGAAAGAACAAACAGCTCCAAATGAAGCTTTTCTTTAAAACCAAAACCAAAACTTCAGTGCTACGGACAGAGAGATGACCTTGTATCATAGGCACAGGATTTAGGAGTTTTCATTTCGTTAGGGGATTTCTTGTGTGTCTGGCCACAAGACACTCATCTTAAAGCCTCAGACCCTGAGATGTGGGACAGATGTCACCCTGACAGAGTCTACTGTGGGACACGCAAACAAGGGACAGTCCTTTCTGTCGAGCAGGGGGGTTGTGGGAGGGCACAGCAACACCTTGAATGAGACCAGACACCTGCTGCTGATGGGATACTTGGGAAGTGCAGTTTCTCTCTCACAGCTCTCATTTGCGTGGTCAGGTCTTTCCAAAAGGGCTGTGTTGCAAGTGCAGGGTGCAGATTCTTCATCTTGGTGACCTGGTCCATCTGTTATCCTGGCAGAGCTTTTCCCATTAAAACTCGACACTTGTGTCTTTAGTCTTGGGTCCCAAAGGTCTCATACCCACCTTGTAGAGGAGGCAATTCATGAAGCACAGGGAGCTAGTTCAGTCTGAAGAGAGAGAGAGAGAAATGAACACCAAACCCTCGATGTGTATGTTCATGTATATAACAAAGTGACAATATAACAAAAAAGGGGTCACCATAATATTCTCTCACGCTCTTTGGGAAATCAGTGACCTTTCAGCAGGCAGCTTTATATTAGCTGATTTCTTAGGTATGCAAGCTATCTAAAAACAGTTGCTCCCTAATCTGCTCTCATCAGCTCCAGGTTATGGGAGTTCATAAATCCATGTACGTTTGACGCTAATGGAAAATCTGCATCGTGACTCCCTGGGGTGACCCAAGTGTGTGACAGTAACGAGTGAGCTATGCATTGCTCGGCTTGCCCACAAAAACACAAATTGAGAGGAATGGGACAGAGACAAAGGGAAGAGGTCGGTAAGATGGCAGCATTTGTATTTGTTGTGCCTGGAGCAGCCTTCACTTCCCAGAACCAGACTCTGCTTTCAAAGTCCCCGCCGACACCAACCGCGGTTACTGAGGGACTCTCCTCGTTTGTCGCAATGCCCTGGCTGGGCTAGAAAGCATGATTTCAGACAGCTGGAATGGCAGAGACCTGAGGGGATGGGGAGTACTTGCTTTAATACATCTAATTTATCATCTTCTGCCCACAGCTGCAGGAGAGGGAGGGAGAGATACTGAACAGATCAGTCCAGAAGCGTAATGAAATGCGGCAGATGAAGTGGGACACGATGCAGTTTGCTGTTCCCACAGACTGGAGACTGTGTGGAAACAAGCTGTTTCCAAGGGCTTCAGTTTGGAAACTCTCCCCAAACTCTGGCTCCAAATGGTTCAATAGGAACGTGAGGAAACCAGGGGGCAGCAGGGAAAGGAGAGAGATTTTGCTTCTTTCAAATTTGTTATTTCTATCACAGCTTTATGTTGGGAAGCACGAGAACAGGGCATCCTTGTGGCACTCAAGGTACCAGAAAACACAACCAACAGCAAGTTTTGTCAAGCAAATGAGGTCCCCTGAGCTGAACCTGGGAGCTGTGTTTATGCAGAAAGCTGCCTGTTCTTTCAGGGGAAGGGGGAAGAAAGTCCAAAAGGCTGCTGTGACAGGTTAGTTTGTAAATGGTCAGACCAGGACAACTGGAATAAGGGGCCAGTCAACATCTAGGCCAAAGAATTAAAAAAAAAAAAAAACAAAACACAAAAAACCAGAATGCCACAAACAGAAATCTTTTTACCAAGCATTTTTTCTTTTTGTGACAGAATGAGTGAATGGGTGACAGACCCATTTGAAGAATTGTCTCTAAGAACTTCCCAAGAAATCAGTATTTTTCTGATGGGAACTGTCCTGGCCATCTGTGCCAAGTGGCCACAAAATGATACCGAATCACTCGGTGCTGCTTTCAGTGACTATTTCTCTTAAGGTGTTTCAGGCCCCAAAAGGTGACTGGCTCGAGTCCCCAGCCATCCAGTCCTGTGCAGGGGGGCTGAGGAGCAATTTTTAAAATGTGTAATGGACACAGATGTTTCCCATCTGCCATAAGGAACAACATCCCCCAGCTGGGGCCGTCTGAAACGCATCCCACATGCCCCAGAGCCGTGCCCAGCTGCAGTCCCACCCAGCAGGAGCGTGTGCTGGGAACTGTCAACAGGTACCGAGTGTCCCTGACACGGGACAGCAGACTGAGTGGCACAGGGGGCAGAAAAACAGAAGCGGGGATGCAGAAGTAAGAAAAGCAGCACCTGGGCCACTCAGACTGACTTAGAAGGGTTTTGTTGGGGTTTTTTTACCCTTTTTTTAATATATACAGAGGCACAAATGTTTAAAGCTAAAGCCTGAAAGGAGTCAGAGCTACTTCACACCCATCCAGTGCAGAAAGCACTGCTCTTAACACCCCAGTGTGTGTTTAGACTACTATTTTATTAGAAAGGGGGAGTGGAGAGATGGGGAAAGGAACTAATGGCACCCTGGATGGAAGAGATCTCATTAAGACCCCCTGCTGTATAAAGTGTTGAAACCGTGCTGGGCTGAGGGCTTCCTGAGCTGCTTCTATTAATACAACAGAAATAAATGGGGTTTTGGCTGGATGGTCTCAAAGGGCTGCACCGTCTTAGAGCAGAGGATTTCAAGCCTTTGTTAACAATGAGGACAGTATATGCAGTTGGACTTATTTATTATTTAGCCACTTGTGGTACAAATGGCTGCACACCCCTCACATCTGTGCTGGGGTTAAGAACTTTGCTTCCTTCTGTGGACTGGGATTGTGGAGTTGCATTTCCCTCTCCCAAGCTTCTGCTGCCATTTTCAACATCCCTTTTCAATCACCTATTGCTGCCTTTTCCTCTGCCCACGGCTCCCCTGTGTTCTTTTCTTTATTGACTTCCCCTTCCTCCTCCCCCTCCAGTACTTTTCACCCTCATGTTGACCCTGTTGCCACAGAATATCCAAACAAAGCCAGAAGAAAATAAAATAAAATAAAATAAAATAAAATAAAATAAAATAAAATAAAATAAAATAAAATAAAATAAAATAAGGTACTTAGTTGACTCCCAGCAAAATTTTCATAGCACCGAGAAGCCAGAAGAGAGATGGGGCATTTGCTTTGCAGCATTTGGGATTTTGCAAGAGTTCTCATGAGTTGAATGCCAATTTTCTCCTACTGGTTCGTGACCCAAGCATTGTAAGGAAAACAATGGCTGTCACTGGTGCCAGTGTGTGTTCCTGGTCCATAACCTGAATGTCAAAGCAGCAGAGTTATGGGATAAAAG